>ONZH01025281.1:0-114251 GCA_900303285.1 Rhinella marina
TGCTGCCATACTCTTCAGCTTTCTAGATCTTGCCTTTAGATTACAGTGTTCTACAAATGACTGTGGATAACATGTAATCCCAGTTATTAGGTGTCTGAACATGACTTTTCATGCGGCAGGTAAAACCGCTCCAGTCTATGTAATCACCCTGCACCTTAGAAATGGCTCTGTAAGAAGTGTTCGTCTGCTTTATTAAATCATCGGCGCTGTAAATCCCTTCTGTCAGATCATTAATTCATGAGAAAATAATTGTGATGGGGCGGAAGAAGCACATTTTAATTTTGTGAACTGTGACAAGTCTGGTCATGCACTGCATTTGCTTGCACCATGCGGAGTTCATTATACAAGCCCAGGTCCTGAAACATCTCACCTGATTTAAAACGGAGGAATTAATTAAAGCTTTGTCCATAATTCATGCTATGTAATTGCCTGAATGTGGGATGAAAGCCCAGGGTCACAAGGCAGATTTTAACATCCAGGCAAATCTGGTCATTTTATGGGTCTAGATAAGGCCAAGCAACATCACCTGCCAGAGAGTACGTGCAAGAAGGAAATTATTTTAGTGGTTAAAGTGTAACTGTCATATTTTTTTTTTTATTTGTGTAATGTGTACGGGCAGTGATACTGACCATTTTTGTAATATACTTTAATTACTGAAATCGAACATTTCTATTAGAAAAATACCTCTAAAGTGGCCCATTTTGAGCCTTGGCAACGCTCCTCTGTCTACTGTTTACAAAACACAGTCAGTGTTAGCAAGTCTCCACTGTTATGTAAACAGAAGACAGAGGAGCGTTGCTCAAAATGGGCCACTTTAGAGCTATTTTTCTAGTAGAAATGTACGAATTCAATAATGAAAGTATATTACAAAAATGGTCAGCATCACTGCCCCTACATTACACACACACAAAAAAAATATGACAGTTACACAGTGGTGTGTCATCCTAGTTATCTGCTAAAAAATTGCTTCTAATGTTTGCACTGTGGCATATTCCTGTAATGCAAGGTGCACTATCCTTGTTATAGCGCAGCAGCTCTTGACTATAAAAAAAAATAAAATGAAGGCATCAAAACTATGAATTAACACATGTGGAATTATATACTTAACAAAAAAGTGTGAAACAACTGAAAATATGTCTTATATTCTAGGTTCTTCAAAGTAGCCACCTTTTGCTTTGATTACTGCTTTGCACACTCTTGGCATTCTCTTGATGAGCTTCAAGAGGTAGTCACCTGAAATGGTTTTCACTTCATAGGTGTGCCCTGTCAGGTTTAATAAGTGGGATTTCTTGCCTTATAAATGGGGTTGGGACCATGAGTTGTGTTGGGCAGAAGTCAGGTGGATACACAGCTGATAGTCCTACTGAATAGACTGTTAGAATTTGTATTATGGCAAGAAAAAAGCAGCTAAGTAAAGAAAAACGAGTGTCCATCATTACTTTAAGAAATGAAGGTCAGTCAGTCCGAAAAATTGGGAAAACTTTGAAAGTGTCCCCAAGTGCAGTTGCAAAAACCATCAAGCTCTACAAAGAAACTGGCATACATGAGGACTGCCCCAGGAAAGGAAGACCAAGAGTCACCTCTGCTGTGGAGGATAAGTTCATCCGAGTCACCAGCCTCAGAAATCGCAGGTTAACAGCAGCTCAGATTAGAGACCAGGTCAATGCCACACAGAGTTCTAGCAGCAGACACATCTCTACAACAACTGTCAAGAGGAGACTGTGTGCAGCGGGCCTTCATGGTAAAATAGCTGCTAGGAAACCACTGCTAAGGACAGGCAACAAGCAGAAGCGACTTGTTTGGGCTAAAGAACACAAGGAATGGACATTAGACCAGTGGAAATCTGTGCTTTGGTCTGATGAGTCCAAATTTGAGATCTTTGGTTCCAACCACCGTGTCTTTGTGCGACGCAGAAAAGGTGAACGGATGGACTCTACATGCCTGGTTCCCACCGTGAAGCATGGAGGAGAAGGTGTGATGGTGTGGGGGTGCTTTGCTGGTGACACTGTTGGGGATTTATTCAAAATTGAAGGCATACTGAACCAGCATGGCTACCAAAGCATCTTGCAGCGGCATGGCATTCCATCCAGTTTGCATTTAGTTGGACGATCATTTATCAACAGGACAATGACCCCAAACACACCTCTAGGCTGTGTAAGGGCTATTTGACCAAGAAGGAGAGTGAGGGGGTGCTACGCCAGATGACCTGGCCTCCACAGTCACCAGACCTGAACCCAATCGAGATGGTTTAGGGTGAGCTGGACCGCAGAGTGAAGGCAAAAGGGCCAACAAGTGCTAAGCATCTCTGGGAACTCCTTCAAGACTGTTGGAATACCATTTCAGGTGACTACCTCTTGAAGCTCATCAAGAGAATGCCAAGAGTGTGCAAAGCAGTAATCAAAGCAAAAGGTGGCTACTTTGAAGAACCTAGAATATAAGACATATTTAGGCCCCTTTCACACGAGCGTGTCCGGATTTGGTCCGGATGCGTTCAGGAAAATCCGCACGCATCCGCACCAATCCGCACGCAATCGCAGTCAGTTTTGACTGCGATTGCGTACGTTCGTTCAGTTTTTTCCGCGCGGGTGCGAAGCGTTTCAATGCGTTTTTCACGCGCGTGAAAAAAAACTGAATGTTTACAAACAACATCTCTTAGCAACCATCAGTGAATCACGCATTGCATCCGCACTTGTGTGCGGATGCAATGCGTTATTCACGCAGCCCCATTCACTTCAATGGGGCCAGGGCTGCGTGAAAAACGCAGAATATAGAACATGCTGCGATTTTCACGCAACGGCGAACTGATGAGTGAAAAACATCGCTCATGTGAAAAGCCCCATTGAAATGAATGGGTCAGGATTCAGTGCGGGTGCAATGCGTTCGCATCACGCATTGCACCCGCGCGGAAACATCGCCCGTGTGAAAGGGGCCTTACAGTTGTTTCACACTTTTTTGTTAAGTATATAATTCCACATTTGTTAATTCATAGTTTTGATGCCTTCAGTGTGAATCTACAATTTTCATAGTCATGAAAATACAGAAAACTCTTTGAATAAGAAGGTGTGTCCAAACTTTTGGTCTGTACTGTATATAGCAAATTGGTATCCATTCCACAACTTCTCACTTTTCAGTCCGCTGCACGTAACCCAAAGAATTATACCTAGAACTCGGGAAGAAGCAGAATAATTCAACGCAAGCTTCCGTTTTTTTGTCGTCATGCCTTACAGCTTGCTTCAGAACCCTAAGCAAGCACAAAGTACACGCTTGTGGTTTCCTCAGATAACAAGGTGGTTGGTAATATTTATGCAACCACCAAGCTCTAGGAGGATTTTGTTCTTTGGGGATCTCTCGTCAGTGATTTTAGAAGTTGTGATATGTAAATCGGCCTTAGGGTCTGTAAATACACAAGTTAAACTGCATGTGTTTTTAGGGGGGCATCATCCATGAGGCAAACTGATCCTCCTGCCTCAGACGGCACTGTTAGAACTGCAGGGGACAGGATGGAAATTTAACCTCCAGCTCTACACTCCTGCAAACATATATTTCTATGGAAATAATTGTACATAATGGTTTTGTTGTGATTTTTGCAGTGCATTATTTGCAGTGAAAACTGACATAAAACCGCAATGTACAATAACTCCTACATAGGGGTTTGGGTAAAGGACCTTTGGAGATCACATGTGCAGGTCATATGATTGATCATCTCGAAAGTCCTTAACCACCTAAAAAACTCCATGGACTGACGGAGAAGAGCATGGAAAAGCAGTGTGTAAGTTTATAAATGTGTGTGCATGTATCTGTCTGTGTGTCAGAGTGTATGTCTATATCTACCTGTCTGTGTGTGTCCTGTATACTGAGTTTGATTCTGCTCTTATTCTGTATATATGGACACTGCACAGTACCACTTCTGTATACTGGGTAAAATCCTCATTATGGGCTCTTAATCTGTATATATGGACACGTCACAGTACCACTTTTTTCTGTCCTGTATACTGGGTGTAATTATCAGTATCAGCTCTTATTCTGTAGATATGGACACTGCACAGTACCACTTCTGTATACTCAATACTGGGTAAAATCCTCATTATGGGCTCTTAATCTGTATATATGGACACTTCACAGTACCACTTCTCCTGTCCTGTATACTGGGTGTAATCCTCTGTGTTGCATCCATCTTTCAGCTGAGCAGTGTCCATGAATTACAGATGACACACGGAGGGTAAAAACGGACACATGGATTAAACACGGATCCTTCACGGACATCTTCAGAGATGAAACACTGACAATTTTTTTCATGGATTTCAAACTAACATGAAAATGTGGCCGAGGCCTAAGAGTATGCATAAATTTTTGCGCTTGGAACTACTTTGGACTATACCGCGAATAGCAATTGACTTGGACATACAATTGCTTCGAATTTTCTAATGACAACTGCATTCAATTTTACGCAGTCAGAGGAAATTTCAGCTGCAAACCTGTGTGACGTAGCACATCAGGCATTGGTGTGAATCACGAGATTTGTCATGTTTAACCCTTACACTCCCAGCGTAAGTGTTAAAAAATATATAAAAAATAAAAAAGATATAAAAGTTCAAATCACCCCCCTTTCCGTATAATTAAAAAATAAATACCTAAATAACAATAAATATAGACATCATGGGTATCACCGTGACCGAAAAACGCCTGTACTTTTAAAATATAAAAAAAAATTCCAATACGGCGAATTGTGTGGCGGAAAAAAGCGTCCAAATGGCGATTTGCCGTTTTTTGTCGCTTTTTTTCTAAATAAATTAAATGAGTGATCAAAAAAGTGATCAAAAAGTCATACACACCCCAGAATGGTATCAATAAAAACTTCAGATCGCCCCGCAAAAAATGAGCCCCCATACAGCTCTGTACACATAAATACCAAAAAGTTATAGGGGTCAAGATATGACAAGGAAAAAAAAAAACAAAAAACTTTCTAATTATTTTATCACTTATCAATTATTTATATTTCATCATCAAAACTCAGGAAAAACTATACATATTAGGTATTGCCGGATTCGTACTGACCAGTAGAATGAAAGTAACGGGTCAGTTTTAATGCACATCGAACGCTGTAAATAAGAAACCCGTAGAACTGTAGCGGAATAGCGTTTTTTTGCAATTTCACCTGATTTGGAATTTTTTTCCCGCTTCCCACTACACCATATGCAATATTAAATGGTGGTGTTGGAAAGTACAACTTGTCCCGCAAAAAACAAGCCCTCATACAGCTATGTGAACAGAAAAATAAAAGCGTTATGGCTGTTTGAAGGTAGGGAGCGCAAAACGAAAATGCATAACTGAAAAACCTCCGGCAGTGAAAGGGTTAATTCTCTACACAAGTGACCTGATGCGTTACATAATAATCCAGGGTACTAGAGCAGAATGGAGCCTGGCTAACAGCAGCGCGCCCTGCTACTGCATCTGACTGGGGTGTAATGCTGACTGCCCATGATGTCTGAACTAAATTCTCATGGGGATTCACTGCATGAAATCATTTCTACATGACGGCCAAAAAATACCTGCACACGTTGTACAGTCATGGCCAAAAGTTTTGAGAATGATACAAATATTAATTTTTACAAAGTCTACTGCTTCAGTTTTTATAATGGCAATTTGCATATACTGCAGAATGTTATAAAGAGTGATCAGCTTAACAGCAATTACTTGCAAAGTCAATATTTGCCTAGAAAATGAACTTTATCCCCCAAAACACATTTCAACATCATTGCAGCCCTGCCTTAAAAGGACCAGCTAACATCGTTTCAGTGATTGCTCCATTAACACAGGTGTGGGTGTTGATGAGGACAGGGCTGGAGATCAATCTGTCATGATTAAGTAAGAATGACACCACTGGACACTTTAAAAGGAGGCTGGTGCTTGGCATCATTGTTTCTCTTCTGTTAACCATGGTTATCTCTAAAGAAACACGTGCAGTCATCATTGCACTGCACAAAAATGGCCTAACAGGGAAGAGTATCGCAGCTAGAAAGATTGCACCTCAGTCAACAATCTATCGCATCATCAAGAACTTCAAGGAGAGAGGTTCCATTGTTGCCAAAAAGGCTCCAGGGCGCCCAAGAAAGACCAGCAAGCGCCAGGACGTCTCTTAAAAGTGTTTCAGCTGCGGGATCGGGCTACCAGCAGTGCAGAGCTTGCTCAGTAATGGCAGCAGGCAGGTGTGAGTGCATCTGCACGCACTGTGAGGCGGAGACTCTTGGTGCAAGGCCTGGTCTCAAGGAGGCAGCAAAGAAGCCACTTCTCTCCAGAAAAAACATCAGGGACAGACTGATATTCTGCAAAAGGTACAGGGAGTGGACTGCCGAGGACTGGGGTAAAGTCATTTTCTCTGATGAATCCCCTTTTCGATTGTTTGGGACATCTCGAAAACAGCTTATTTGGAGAAGACGAGGTGAGCGCTACCACCAGTCTTGTCTCATGCCAACTGTAAAGCATCCTGAAACCATTCATGTGTGGGGTTGCTTCTCAGCCAAGGGAATCGGCTCTCTCACAGTCTTGCCTAAAAACACAGCCATGAATAAAGAATGGTACCAGAATGTCCTCCGAGAGCAACTTCTCCCAACCGTCCAAGAGCAGTTTGGCGATCAACAATGCCTTTTCCAGCATGATGGAGCACCTTGCCATAAAGCAAAGGTGATAACTAAATGGCTCAGGGAACAAAACATAGAGATTTTGGGTCCATGGCCTGGAAACTCCCCAGATCTTAATCCCATTGAGAACTTGTGGTCAATCATCAAGAGATGGGTGGACAAACAAAAACCTACAAATTCTGACAAAATGCAAGCATTGATTGTGCAAGAATGGACTGCTATCAGTCAGGATTTGGTCCAGAAGTTGATTGAGAGCATGCCAGGGAGAATTGCAGAGGTCCTGAAGAAGAAGGGTCAACACTGCAAATATTGACTTGCTGCATTAACTCATTCTGTCAATATAAGCTTTTGTTACTCATAATATGATTGCAATTATATTTCTGTATGTGATAAAAACATCTGACAAACACACATAAAAACCAGAGGGCAGCAGATCATGTGAAAATATAATATTTGTGTCATTCTCAAAACTTTTGGACATGACTATATATAGAAGAGAGGCTGACATGAATCTATTAAATTGCACCATAATTAAAACCATGGTCTAAGCTTAGTATCTCTTAAATTGTAACTTTCATTCTTTTTTTTTATTTTTGTATATATTTTGTATGTATAGGGGCAGTGATACTGACCATTTTTGTAATAAACTTTAATTACTGAAATCGCACATTTCTATTAGAAAAATAGCTCTAAAGTGGCCCATTTTGAGCCTTAGCAACGCTCCTCTGTCTTCTGTTTACGTTACACAGTCAATGTTGAGTAAGTCTCCACTGTCATGTAAAGAGAGGAGCGTTGCTAGGGTTCAAAATGGGCCACTTTATCCTAAGGGGGAATGTCAGGGGAAAATGGAGGGAGGGGGCTCATGTTGGGTAGATGATGCACTTAATCGGCCCCAGCCCCATGCTCACGAATGTGATTGGGCCGGGAAACACGGTCTGTGTGTCGGCTGCATCTCTTGAGACGACCGTGGCTCACCTGACCTGAACTCACTAATTGAGTTCACTTCAATAGACTAGCGATCAGATACAAACTGAGTGTATCATAAATCGCTAGACAATAAAGATGTGCCACATTTATCACAGTGGCGGGTGCTGGATGATGCCACCTGATATTTAGTTTACTTGCTGCCAGCAATTTGTACCAAAATTCTATGGCAAACTAGACATGCAGGGGGACATTTTTCAAAACCAGTGTTTTCTTAGCTGGTTTTGATTTCCCCTGCACAACTGGAGGATGCACCTAATTTATCCAGAGGCGCAGGCAGCACATCCTTAAGCAGGCCATACGCCAGACTGACATCTATGGCAGCCTGCTATATGTCATAGATTCCTGTTTTCATTTACGGCAGAAAACTGGCATGAAGGAAGATAAATGTGAAAGAAAGTGGTGATGAGTGGCGTAAGGCCCCATTCACACAACCGTATGAATGGGGCCGTATCTATCCGCAAAAATGCTGGAATAGATGCGGCCCCATTCACCTCTATGGGGCCGGGCTCTTTTGAAGCATGTCCTATATTTGTCCGTGCGCACGGACAAGTATAGGCATTTTCAATGGGGCCGCACGGTGTGTGTTCCGAGCGCTGCGGAACACACGCCGGGCGCCCCCCGTATATTTGCGGGTCCTCAGTAATGCAGGCCAGCAAATATACGGTCGTGTGAATGGGGTCTAAATGGAGTTAAAAAGTAATGGACACCGGGTTTGTTAAGCCTCTACATAACTTCAGTGGATCCATCTCCAGTGCAGGGGCTTATTAAGACCGGCATTTAAAACGCCAGTCTTAATAAATGGCCCCAAGTATTTGTAGGGTGTTTTATAATTTCCTATTGGCACCATGTCAAATCTGGTTGCAGTTTATTTGCTAAAAAAACAAAAAAAAAAACACTTGTAAAAAAAAGTTTTGTTTTTTTTTAAAAATAAAAAAACTTAGTATGTTGTCACACTGTTTTTTTTCTGGTGTTTTTTAGGGCTTATAAAAAAAACTGTAAAATTCATTTTTTTTACAAGCTTTTTTTTTAGTTATATTTTTCTTGAGTTTTTTTTTAAAACATTTTTCTTATAGAGAAGTCTATGAGTAAACAGTTGAATAAAAAGGACCAAGGGAGCAAAAATCTTCAGGAAACTGTCTTAAAATGCAACTAAAAAGGCAGTAATTCTTCTTGGCTAGTATATAGTATATGGCCTGTGTTAACGGTTGTTTTTTAATTATTTTTATTGGTTATTTCCTTTTAATTATTACAATTTAATGTAGTGATATTACTTGTTAATGTTAGCTAGTGAGCAGGTAGAAAGCTCTATTTTCTGTGTCCAATGACCATCAGGCCACATTTTTGAGCGGTTAACTCAGAACATGTACTGAATACTGAACATTCTAAGGAGGGGGACCACTGGACTAAATATAAAGGAGAGATACATGTAAAAGAATTTTAAGCTACAAAAAACATCTGAAAGAAACTGTTTGTACTCACCATTAGGTGTTGAGATGGTCGGTGAGGAGCTTGCCAATTGGTTGCAGGTTAGGTGGCTGTTATATACTGTGTATGTGATCTGTCTGTATACGTCATTTATTACTGTTAGTAAACTTTTTATTCACTTAACCCTTTCTACCCCGGAGGTTTTTTCAGTTTTTTCAGTTTTGCGTTTTCGTTTTGCGCTCCCTGCCTTGATACAGCCATTTTTTATTTTTCTGTTCACATAGCTGTATGATGGCTTGTTTTTTGCGGGACAAGTTGTACTTTCCAACGCCACCATTTAATATTGCATATGGTGTAGTGGGAAGCGGGAAAAAAATTCCAAATCGGGTGAAATTGCAAAAAAACGCAATTCATCCACAGTTTTACGGGTTTTTTATTTACGGCGTTCGATGTGCGTTAAAACTGACTGCTCAGTACAAATCCGGCGATACCTAATATACATAGTTTTTCTTGCATTTTGATAAAAAAATTATAAAGTTGGACTTTTTTTTTTCAGTTCTTGACCCCTATAACTTTTTGGTATTTATGTGTACGGAGCTGTATGGGGGCTCATTTTTTGCGGGGCGATCTGAACTTTTTATTGATACCATTCTGGGGTGTGTATGAATTTTTAATCGCTTTTTATTTAAATTTTTTTTTTTAAGCGACAAAAAATAGCAAATTAGCCATTTTGACGCTTTTTTCCGTATGGGAAATATTTTTTCATATTTTTATAATATGGGCGTTTTCGCACACGGCGATACCCATGATGTGTATTTTTTACATTTTTTTAATACTTTAATTTTTATTTTCGGGAAAGGGGGGTGATTTGAACTTTTACATTTTTTTTATTTTAATTTTTTTAAACTTTATTTTTTATTTTTTACACTTTTTTATAGTTACTATAGGGAACTATAACAAGCAATCATTTGATTGCTTATATCATAGACTCCAATGCACTTACATTGGAGTCTATGATGATTTTAGTGCTTTCCTATGGAGCCCTATTACAGGCAAGGGCTCCATAGGAAAGCCTATGCAGCAGCCTCCTGTCATTTACTATGACAGGGGCTGCTGCAGGCACGCTCCGGCTCCTCTGATCGCCACACGCAGCACCCGAGGGGTTAAATTCCGCGATCGCCATTACTGCCGGTCACGGACGTTAGCTGCGGGTGCCTGCTAGTGGGATATGCAGGTCACCCGTGGCCATCACGCCCGCTCCGTGCAGGTGCCATCTTTAAAGACCGGCCTGGTCGGGAAGGGGTTAGGGGCCCTTTACACGTGCTGATTAGCAATGATCTTGTACTGTAAATGCACCGCCGATTCCCCGACAAAACAGAAAAACGCTCGTTCATTGGTTAATTGTATTTTTTGTGCAGCATAAAAGATCATTGTTTCCCAGTGGCAGATCACGGCTGTGTAAACACGATCTGCTGCCGGGAAACAACAAGACAATATGGGGAAAAGCGATGGCATTAGCGATCATTCCTCCCCATACTCTGGAGGAGCTGGAGGAGATCAGTTCATGTAAATGCACCAGTCTGCTCCTCTAACGATTAGCAGATTGGTAGCAGCTAGAAATATGGGCCTGACCTTGTTTGAAAGCTGGAATTCCAAGCTTTCAAATAATACCAGGATCACAGCATTATATCCTCTATATCTGAAGATAGAGCTGTTAGAAATCGAGTCAGGAGTGAAATCTGGGCACTTGGGAGCCCTTTTTCAGAAAAATAAAAGTGTTTTTCTGGACATGGAATAAAGATACAAAGTACACAGATATGTACAATGCTATTAATTATATTGGTGAAAATGAGGTGACAGACTCCCTTTAAAGCTCCATTTAAACTGACAAACAAGCTGTCAGCCAGGCGGTGGGATGGTTACACTGGGCAATGACCTGAAATGAACATTTGTAGAAACGTTTTTTTCTGTGATCAGTGACCCATGTAAAAGGGGCCTTTACCCCTGACCTCCTACCTCAGCAAATTGTAATCACTAAGTAAGTGAATGTCAATTCTTGAGTAACGCTTTTTCAATCTAACTACATTTAAAGAGAACCTGTCAGCGGCAAATTCACTGTTAAACCAGGCACAATACCGTGTAGGGCGAGTTCAGGAAAATGAAATCATACCTTTTACTTGTAGCAATCCATAGTTTCACTCTAGAGTAAAAGTACTGTACTTTTAATCCAAATGCCAATGAACAGTTAAGTCCACTGAAGGCAGGCCCAGCTTTTCACCATATTTTTTTGTAATGGCCATTCATATATTTGTGTAGGTTAATCATGTCCCCCTTTAGGGCCCTTTACACAGGCCGAGAATCACACAGATTATGGCTAACGAGCATTCATAGTAAAGCTCATTAGCGATGATCGAGCAGTGTAAATGTACCGCCAATTACCCGATGAATGAGTGAAACACTCGTTCATCAGTAATCCGATCATTTGTGCAAAAATGATCATTTACCAGCAGCAGATTATGCTGTGTAAAAACAATCTGCTGCTGGCAAACAAGTCAGTACGGGGAAGAGTGATGGCATTAACGATCGTTCCTCCTCATACTCTGGCGAAGATCTATGCAGTGGTCTCCTCCACCAGCGATCATCAGATTGTCGGGAAGGAACGCTTCCGTCCCGACAATCTGCTGTAGTATCGTCCTGTGTAAAGGGACCATTAGACACCTCTTCTCAAGTCTAAATAAATTGTATTATTTTAATCTTTCCTCATAACTAAAGGTGGATTTACAAGGCCTATGAACGCTCAATTCCTGATAATGTGCTCGTCTAAAGGTACTGCAGATCAACCAATGAATGAGCAAAACGCTTGTTCATCGGGTGAAGCGATCGGAGGTGTGGACACCTTTTGACATCATTTTGTTCCCAGGCAGCAGATTGATGTCTGCTACCCAGGGGAAATGATTTTGTATGGGAACAATCAGTAGCAGTAGCGTTTGCTTGTCCAATTACTGTGGAGGTGATCGCTGCATGTAAACAGCGCTTCACCTCCAATTAATGAGCAGCCGACTGATGAGCAGCTTCCTTCCCAACATTTGGCTTCTCTGGATGTGTTAATGCGCCTTAAGACTCTACATGCCCTTTATCAGTTTAATCACTGTTCTCTGTACTTTTTCTACCTCCAGGGCATTCTTTCTATGAATCCATGCCCAGAATTGAACTGTATATTCCAGATGAGGCTTGATGATGCTTTGTAAAGTGGCAATATTACATCCATGCCCCTGGAGCCCATGCCTCTTTTAATACATGACAGTATTTTACTTGCCTTTGAAGCAGCTGATTAACATTGTGTGCTGTTATTTAGTACACTGAAATCTTTCTGTACAATTTACTCTCTGTGTTAATTAAATCAGTGTGTACTTCCAGTACAGTGGACTCAAGCTATTCATGTTCCACATTCAACTTCCGGAATGGAAGACCACACAATCTGCTGCCCAGAATTTATGATCGGTGGTGCCTGCATGAATGACAGGATCACCCAATGAACGAGCAAAATGTTCGTTCATAGGGTGATCGGCAGCATGTTTGCTCGGGCAGATTGTCGGGAACAACCATTCGCAGGAACAGTCATTCCCGATAATATGGACAATTATTGGCTTGTGTAAATGTAGCTTTAGGTTCCTCCACCTACCATAATTATCTGTATTTATGGTGATCAAGAGGATTATTGAAATTTTTCTTTTTGAAAAGATTAACACTCTTGCTGATAAAAAGAGAACAATCTAGAGAACAACTTATGGACCCCTGGATAAGGTGTCCTGAGTCTCCCAATGTAGTTTACTTTTTATCTTTATGACAGGATACAATATTTTTTCTTTTTCTTCCCCTAATATCTCCTTTCATCTTCCCCCTTTTTTGTTTTTTATCTTTTCGGCTGAGAGAGTCAATAGGGAGAGTACATTCTGCCTTTATAGAAACTTATTGCCCTTATGTTTTGTCACTTTGTTTCAAAACGTGAATTCAAAAGATTTGAGAATGAATAAGCTTATGCACGCTAGGTGAATAAATATATTTACTAAGTATGATTAAATTTAAGTATAAATATAAGACAACACAGACAAATCACATACAGATATGTGATGACACATGACCGACACCCCAGGGTGTACAAGAGATAGGGCAAATGAATACTTACATCCTACCTAGGATGAAGTTCTAAAAATGTATGAGTGCAAACCAGAGTTATTCTCATCAGCCCCTCCTCCAGTGTGAATCATGCATGTCTGAGATCACTCAGGAATGTGGTACTTCTCTTACCCACTACATTACAAGGAAAACTTTATTATCCAATCAGTACTTAAAAATACTCTTACAATACACACTGTAAGGCTTAATTCAGATGTCCGGGTTTTCACGGACTGTGCCCCTTCTGAGGGCAGGAACGCACGGCGTCATTGGTTGCTATGATGCTGTGCCCTTCATTAGGCCGCCGCTGTACAATGATACACTCGGTACAAGTGTGTACAGTGTATCACTGTACAGCGGCGACCTCACAAAGAGCATGGCGTCATAGCAACCCATGTCGCCGTGCGCTCCTGCCCTCAGAAGGAGCACGGTCCGAGTTTTCATGGACCGCGTTCCACGGACATCTGAATTAACCCTAAACAGTGCCTTCAACAACTAATCTGATGAAGCTGATGATAATTCCTCTTTACAAGTTGCTATTTGCTGATATTGCTCCTCAAATTAGACTTTAGTTGCTCATATTTCAATAAATATTTTTGAAACATAATGCTGTTAGTTCAAGTCATGAAACCTTCAGTGGGATCTACATTTACAACTATATTACAGATCTTAAAATGTGGCATTTTAGCCATCTAAATGACACAAAAGAAGAAAAATCTTTTTCAATGAATGTTTTGCCTCTCTTTTCGAAGCAACCCTTTTAATCTGCAAAATAAAATGTTAACGCTTAAGTCCACTGAAAGAAAATTCAGTGATATGAGATATAGGATGTTTGATGAGGTCCTTCAAATGTATAGCTGCATGTGTTGTACCCGGCAGTGACATCAAGGGGACACTGAATATTTTCTCTTTCCCAGACGTGCAAAATAGCTGCAGGGTAAGATAAGGACATAAACTGCCAATCTTTAAGAGGTGCTACAACCCTCAACCACCTAATTCATCAAATGAAGTATAACTATAAATGAGATAATCTCCTGTGTATATCCTCCTGCAAAAACTATTGTTGTAAAGGCTCCATAGCTGTATACTAAACCAACAAGATAAATAGGAGCTCAGATGCACAATCCTGAAAGGCATATAAACTATATTGAAAGTTCATGAATAAAAAATATAATGTTAAAAATAAGACACACAATCTTGCCTCCCAAGGTCACCTGTACACAAAGCACTAGAAAATAGTATGAGTTTCTAAGCACTTACAGAAGGTCCCTCCATTAATAAATGTAATAAAGTGCATAGTGCAAATAAAAAGATCATAGCACACAAAGATCAACATAGTACAAATGCATATTAGGGGCAATGTGCCTTGGTCTAGGAAAGGTGTAGCACATATTTATGCAGATGACCCCTAATAAAGTGGCACATGAAATTAATTAAAAAGTTACCTGGTCCACAGTGTTGTGCCCTCCTGGATGACGTCAGTACAGGGCTGCCATCAAGGCACTACTGCAATCAGGGAACCAGAAGACCTGGACATCATCAGCCTCATTAGTATTCACTTCAGTAAATACTAATGAAGCTTCTGTTCAATGTGGGTTGGGGAAGGGTTCTCTCCTAGCACTCAGTCATTTACACAATCATTTCACATGTCTCTAGTGGTAGTTGACCCCTGATCTTCTGAATGGCAGGCAGCCAGTTTATAGCTTCCTTCTAGAATACCCCAAAAGCAATACCGCACATCATATATAATGTCACCTTTATTTAAACATAAATAAAATAAAACATGTATGAGCAGTATATGGAATAACATCAGCCAGACCTCATAAGTTCCAATAAAGTGCATATGTAGTGCCCTGGAGCAGGGGGTACTTTGACGTTTAGACATTTGTGGAGATTCGCCTATTTACCCCATGCAAACTTATAAACGTATTACTTTATTTCACTTGAAAGGGTTAACGTGCACTGTTTAATACTGAGAAACTGCATTTTATATGTTGTGATATATATCCTGTTAATTTGCACTGGAAATTTTCCACAGCTGCCATAGAGTTTAAAAGGGTTGTCCGAGTCATGTAAAAAAAATAAAATAAAATAAAATTATATATATATATATATATATATATATATATATATATCAATCACTGTAAATCTGATGGTAAGCAATATATACATAAGCTAAGCAAGTTTTAGACAAAAAAAAAATTATATTTCCACATTTACTGGTTCTCTTCTGGCCCTTTGTTGCTCTGCAGATCTCCTCCAGTCTGTCAGCACTGTGTCTGTAAAATGAGGAGGGCAGATCTTGTGTCTCTTCATTGTCTTCAGCTGCTCAGCAAAGCCTTAAGCCCTGAATGTGTGCTGCAGAAGGGGTTAAAGTTTCCTGAAGAATCCAGGGACAAGGAGACAAAGGGCACATAAAAGTACAGGGGTGTGTGTGTCTAGCACAGTGACAGGCACATGTTTGCTCCCTCAGGCTTGGGCATGAAACATCATCAGAGCAGGGAGAGAAGCTGATATCACAGGTCATGTGACCTGAGAAAGGAGCCACTCTAGATGAAAGAAGTGAATTGAAAATCCTTTACATTTGATTCATTAGAAACATACCAAGAATGATAAAATAACTCGGACAACCTCTTTAAAGAAGAGTGTATTTTGGAGGCAGGGCCGATTCAAGCTCTTCTGCTGCCTGAGGCAAAAATTTAAATGACCCCCCCCTCCCATTAAAAGTTTGTGTCATCTTGGACAATGGGTGCATATTGCTAGTATATGCCCCCATTGTCTAATGGGTGCGGGTCCCACCGCTGGGACCTGCACATATATCCAGAACGTAGAACCGAAAGTAAAGGGGCCGGCGATTAGCTTAGCACTGGCTCGGCTATTTCCGTCGGCTCCATAAAAATGACTGGGAGCGGGGGCTGCACATGCGTGGTGCGCTCCCATTCACTTCTATGGGTAGCTATCTTGGTGGTGGCTGGACCGGAGTCCTCCAACCACCACCTTGCAGGGCTCCATTCTGGATATAGGTGCGGGCAGGGTTGCCAACCTTCCTTTCAAATTTTTCTGGACAACTGAACCAAAATTTACGGACAGACCCAAATTTTTACGGACATACGCCACACCCCTTTTTAGAGGACACGCCCCAGAATAAAGAGGATTTGTTCAGTAGTTAAAAATAAAATATGGCATAAAGAAACAAAATCAACACTTTTCAGCTATTACATCCCTGCAAGTGTGTACATCTTTCACAATGTTGGTGTTCTGCACACTGATGTGCAGGTGTATGGCATGTGTCCACTGCAGCCATTTCTCTGCATTAGATCACTGATTGGTGATTGGCTGCAGCAGTAACATACCATATACTGGCAAGGCCTCTGCGGACATAGGGCATTTGGATGGACATTACATTTGCCAATACCAAACATACAAGATGATACAGCACCACATACCTCTTAAATCCAGTGACGTCTCCCTGATGTAAATGTTCTCTTTCCTCATCTTCTCTATTTGGCCCATACCACCATGACTAGTTCTTTCAGCCACATCTTCTCTCTGCAGAGTTTGCCACAAAGACACTTTAGATTCCCCACTTTTCTGTTATCCTGCTGCTACCTAAAATACTGTTCCCGTTGTGCTCCCCAATGTCCCCAAATACTAATAACAGTGCCATATAGGTAGGACCCCATATAGTTACAGTGCTTCCCAAAGTCCCACTGATACTAATAATTCTCTCCCAGAGTGCCCTCATTAGTAATAGTGCCCCAACCCTTTAAGCCATGAAGACTGTGGGCACAAAGGTGCAGCCGCCATTTTATTTGGAAAGGAGTTGCTCAGTGTAGCAGTCAGTACACTGAGCAACTCCTTTCCACATAAAATGGCGGCTGCACCTGTTGTGCCCACAGTCTTCTGTCTTCATGGCTTTAAGGGTTGGATTTATGTGACCAGAATTAACCCTCTTAAACCTGCTTACATTAACGATGTGCTGTTAATGTCAGCAGACCCTAACTGCTATTAGTGCTCCTAGAGACTAATTTACAAGTAGGAATTCAGTAGTAAGGGGCAATCAATAAACTTAATAATACCAGAGTTAGGGTCTGCTGACATTAGCAGCATATCGTTAATGTAAGCAGGTTTAAGAGGGTTAATTCTGGTCACATAAACCCAACCCTTAAAGCCATGAAGACAGAAGACTGTGGGCACAACTGGTGCAGCTGCCATTTTATGTGGAAAGGAGTTGCTCAGTGTGGCAGTTATTAGTACACTGAGCAACTCCTTTCCAGTTTCCACACAAAATGGCGGCGGCACCTTGTGCCCACAGTCTTCTCCTGTCTTCATGGCTTTAAGGGTTTGGTTTATGTAATTAACCCTCTTAAACCTGCTGACATTAGCGTTAATTCTGGCCACATA
This sequence comes from Rhinella marina, assembly GCA_900303285.1. Classification (NCBI taxonomy): domain Eukaryota; kingdom Metazoa; phylum Chordata; class Amphibia; order Anura; family Bufonidae; genus Rhinella; species Rhinella marina. The sequence goes on from ONZH01025281.1 coordinate 17,631, forward strand.
AACCCTACCCAACCCTTTAAGCCTTAAAGACAGAAGACTGTGGGCACAAGGTGCAGCCGCTATTTTGTATGGAATGTACAAGCAGACTCCACTCCACCATAAATTGACTTATACTCTGCCTGAGCTGACAGCCTCACTCACAACTCACATGTGCAGTACAGGTCAGGTTGATACTCTAGTACCCTTTGACAATTTGCCAGCAGCCAGAACCAGTGCCACTACTGCTGCTGCGCTCACTACCACACAAACATTTTACCTGGCCGGCCTGAGAGTCTAAAATGGCCTCCAGGTCTGCCTGCAGTGAGTGCCCACGTGGGAAGAAGCCTCTTGGTTCATTCATTGGTAGTTAGTGGAATGTGACTGGGGATCCTCCTCCCCCCTCACTTTTGCTTGTGCTCCACTTGGCACTGCAGGAGGCTGTCCCAGTGCTGCCCAGCCCCAGGCCCACATAATTCAGCTCACCAACCGTTATGCACCACCCAGGCAACCACATCCCCCCGCCCACCCGCCGGTCGCACTCGATACTTGCCTCCTCCTCCTGGAGTGAAGTGCTGGCTGTGCCTCCTCTGCCTCGGCTCACTCCTTCATCCTGCTGCTGCAAGCCCGGCCCCTACAGGTAACTGGGATCCTTGCGCACTGACGGCACAGCGGCCCGCCTTCTCAGAGCGGCAGTTCCGCTGGAACTTCGCTATCTTCACTGCCCGCACAGTCTGTACTACGCACGCATGCGCAGTACAGACTTCGGGTTTTCTGCAGAAAAATTCACGGACATTGTTTTTCTCTGCCGGACACTACGGACGGCAGAAAAAAACAACCATTTTTTGCGGACTGTCCATAAATTTACGGACGGTTGGCAACCCTGGGTGCGGGTCCCAGCGGTGGGACCTGCACCTATAAGACAATGGGGGCATACAGTGGGGGCAACAGCACACCTAACACAGTGATGGCTGAGTACAGAAAATGCAGTAGTGTTACCTGCAGTCCTATGTAAAACCACAAATAACACTAGTGCTGATAATGTGGAAGTGTTACTTGCAGTCCTATGTAAAACCACAGATAACACTAGATTAGATCATGTGGTAGTGTTACCTGCGTCCTTAGTGTGCCTCCCTGTGCCTCTCCTGTGGACTCCATGCTGGTGGTGCTGTCTCCTCTTCCATCTTCTTCTTGCCCCACACAGAACGTCCTGCTGCAGCTGCGTCAAGACATAACACTGTGGGCATGGTTAAGGTGACACGGACAGAGGGACAGACACACACACGGACAGGGACACACAGGGACAGACACACAGAGGGACAGAAACATCTGTGCCCCTTTCACAGTGGAAATACCCTCTTTATAGCCCCTCACAGTAGTTATGCACTCTCTGTGCCCCCTCCAGAGTAGTAATGCACTCTGTGGCCCTGTCACAGTATTAATGCCCATTGTGCCCGCTTTACAGTAGTAATGCCCACTCTGTGCCCCAATAATAGTTATGCCCTCTGGGGCCCTTTTATAATAGTAATACCCTCTGTGCCCCTTTATAGTAGTAATGCCCTTTGTGCCCCTTTATGGTAGTAATGCCCACTGTTCCCACTTTGTAGTAGTAGTAATGCCTTCTGTGTCCCCTTTCTAGTAGTAATGCCCACTGTGCCACCCTTATGGTAGGAATACCCACTGTGTGCCCTTTGTAGTAATAATGCCCTCTGTGCCCCCCTTATGATAGTAATGCCCACTGTGTCCCCCTTATGGTAATAATGCCCACCGTGCCCCCTTTGTAATAGTAATGCCCACTGTGCCCCCTTTGCCCCTTTGTAGTATTAATGTCCTCTCCTCTCTGTCCCCTTTGTAATAGAAATGTCACCTGTGCCCTCTCTGTGTTAGAAACAAAAAACAAAACACACACACAGTACCTACTCAACTTCTCATCCTGTTCCTGAAGTCCTCTCCCCTGGAGACACAGATCGTTGTGCAGGACTTTGTGGGCGAAGCTTATGCAGATTCCGGGCTGCAGGCTCCGCCCACACCAACCAGCAGCGTGATCATGCCTGCAGACTGAATGGTGAAGCAGGGAGAAATCTGCCAGCATCGTGATTCTCTGCGCAGCGGGCCTGAAGAAGGGAAGGAGTGCAGGGAGCTGAGCAGTGACTGACAGGACATCAGCTCCCTGCGCTCTGGGAAGGAAGAAGGCAGGGCCGGTTTTGGACAAAATGTGGCCCTGGGCAAAATCAAAAGTGGGGCCCCAAATATTGTAATAATGAACACAGTTACGTTCTGTCGATTCCGGCACTCCCTCACAGATTTACATCCCATAAAGCACCTCACACAGATCTTCACCCTCATGGCCCCAGAATACACCACATGCCCCCTCCCCTCACAACAATGAGTTCCCCTCACTCACGGCATCTGAGAGTGTTAAAAACCGGAAGCGCGGGATTCCTCTTCAGGCGCATTTTCCCCCAGTGGAGATTGGGGAAAGCGCCCTGTTCTATAAGTAAGCTGCAGCCTGTACTAGGCTTCCAGGCTCATTGTTGGTATATCCCAGTTCAGGTCACTAGATGGCAGCACTGAACTGTGATATAGTGATTTCTATACAGACTAATAGAGCAATTTACTGATGATTGTAAGTTGTGGTCCACTTGGGGGACTTGACAAAAAGTTTAAAAAAATTTTAAAAAAAGTTTTGAAAACACCTTAAAAATTAGAATCACCCCCGTTACCCAAAATAAAAAAACACAATAAAAATAGCATTATGGGTATCACCGCATGCAAAAACACGAAATTCATGTTTTTTTCATCACTTTATCTCCCAAGAAAATTTAATAAAAAGTGATCCAGTCATGCACACCCTAAAATGGTACTGTCAAAAATGACAGATCGCCGCACAAAAAATGAGCCCCCACACATCTCCATAGAAATAACTATAAAAATGTTATGAGGGTCAGAATATCACGATAATTTTTTACGAAGTGAGTCCTAATGAGCGGGTGCTGCTAGGGTTGCCACCTTTCCCAACAAAACATACTGGTTACACAAGTCAAAAAGGTTGGTGTGGGTTAATACGGGTGTTATTTGATCATATTTTACAATTTGCGCAATTTTTTTTCCGCAATAAAATTAAACATTTCTCTGTTGGGGACACCCTGTGTATTTAAGGTTTATTTGGCCTCTATTTTTAAAATGTTTCTGTGGGGATTGTGAACTCCCAACCTTCTACATTAGAGGTAAGACATTTAACCACTAGCCTCTAAAGCTAAATGTTAAATCATAACTGAAAAACCTCATAGAGGGTTCTCTTGCATTAAAAACCTCATAGAAGTTTCTATTGTATTATAGAAGAGAAACTTCTATCAGGTATTTGACCAGTGACTTAACACTGAGCTCTATAGCCCAGTGGTTAAGGTTCCTACCTGTAATGTAGAAGGTTGTGAGTTCAAATCCCTGTGGAAATTAGACTTATATATACATAGGATGTTCCCAATCCTCTTAGAGGATTGGGACCTGTGCAGCTAAAGGGAACAGGGGCGGCAGTGTTTAACTGCTGTGTGGATGCCGCCCCTCAAACACACAGAAAACTGCCGCCTGAGGCGAGGTTCTCAGAAGCGGCCCTGTTTGGAGGGAATAAACAGATGTTGTTATAAACAGATGTCTGGTTTAGCTCTGTTGTTATGTCTGAAAAAACTGCTCTGTCATTGCCATTGAGTATCATTAAAGCTGTAATGTAAGTCTATGAGAGACAGAAAGTGTTACAATGTACCTGTTTGTGCTGAGCTTTTCCACTCCATCCCTCCCACTAGAAGCTTCTAGTCTAGCCAAAAACTGTATTTAAGGAGAACAGTCACATCCCCTAGTGTTAGGGACCAGTGCTTGAAGGGGAAGACTCATGCCAGCCTGCATGAGTGAACAAAAGAAGACGCTGAGCCACAGACCCTGGGTCACCAAGGAGCCACCTGGACTACTGAGCTACAGATCGCGGGCCACCATCCTTGGACCAGGGTACCAGGCTTCTGAGAGAGAGGGACAGCAAGCTCAGGCCTTTCCTCAGCATCAAACCCTTCTTCTGCCAGGGAGTAGACTGGAGAAGCCAACCCTATGCCTCGCCTGTATTGTTTTGCACCTGAATTCCTCCAATAAAGAAGCACACTGGTAAACTGCAGACCCTGACTCTCTGGACTTATTTCCCATATGGGGTATACCATGCCTTACCCTTCTGGAGAGCAGCAACACGTGGTGACACATTGACGATGTCCGGGGGAAAAGCATAGCGCTGGGGCCACCCTAAACCCGGCTACTACACATAGTGCAATATTAATGTCTCTGGTGCCAATCGGCATCCAATCTTGTAGAAGATGGTAGAATGAATGGTGTTTTCACTTTCCAGCTTTTCTTTTATTATTAACCCTTTCCCGACATGTGACGTACTATTACATCACATGTCGGTTCTTTAAAGATGGTGCCTGCTCCTGAGCGGAGCTGACGCCATACCAACTGGATGCCTGTTGTTTCATACAGTAGGCACCCACTGCTAATGTTGGCGACTTGTGTTAATGCTGATCATTTAACCTCTCAGATCCTGTGGTCAAACCTGACCACGGCATCTGAGCACGCTAAATATCCGAAGGGCATGCTTCTGCTAATGCTCTGGCTCCCCTGTATGGCGATCGGAGGATCCGGAGCTTGTGTGCAGCAGCCACTGTAATAGTGAATGACAGGAGGAGAATGACGCTGCACAATCTTTCTTATGGGGCCCTTGCTATAGAGCTCCATAGGAAACTAATGAAATCATCATAGACACTAATGCTAATGCATTGGAGTCTATGAGAATAGCAATTGAATGATTGCTTGTTATAGTTTAAAAAAAAAGTGGAAAATAAATATTAAAATCACCCTCCTTTCCCCAAAATGAGAATTAAAAAAAATGCACATCATGGGTATTGCCGCATGAAAAAATGCCCATACTATCAAAATATAAAAGTATTAATCCCATATGGAAAAAGGCGAAACAAAAAAAAGGGTCAAAATGGCCGATTTGCCATTTTTTTGGTCGCCCCAGAATGGTATCAATGAAAAGTAGAGATCGCCCCACAAAAATGAGCCCTCATACATAGTTACAAAAAAGTTATATGGGTCAAAAAATAATAGCAAAACACAAGGAAAACTATACATATGTGCATATGTGGTATCACCGGATTCGTACTGACCTGGAGAATGAGATCACAAGTCAGTTAAAAAAAAAAAAAGATAAACTGTGGCAAAATTGCATTTTTTTCCAGTTGCATATTTTCCACTGCATTCTATGCAATATTAAATGGTGGCATCGGAAAGTACACCTTGTCCCCCAAAAAACAAGCCCTCATATGGCTATGTGAACATAAAAATAAAAAAGTTATGGCTCTGGGAATACAAAACGAAAATGCAAAAAAACTGGGGTAGAAGGGGTTAAAAAGTAAAAGTTACATTTATCCTGCAAAATTAATGTTGCGGAAAAAAATAATGATGCAAAAACCATTACAATAAATTTATTTTTTAACAGACTTACTATTAAATATCACAAAGCAGTATTTCATACCATGAAACCCACACAAAATAGTGAACACATTATTTATTGTGATTAGTAATTGATTTTTTTACTTCAATTACCCGTAATAAAAGTTGATAGAAATTAAAATCTTACTTATACGTATGGCTACATTTCCTGATGTAAAAAAAAAAAAAAAAAAAAAAAGGCTGTTGGCTATGAATGTGTTTTGTTTAATACTACAGTCCAGTGAACAATTATGTAGTGTGCTGTACAGTAGTGTCAGTCTAGGGAATACGTTTTTTCTCTCACAGTTATATATACTACAGTGCAGTGAACAATTCTGTAGTGTGCTGTACAGTAGCATCAGTCTAGGGAATACGTTTTTTCTCTCAGTTATATATACTACAGTGCAGTGAACAATTCTGTAGTGTGCTGTACAGTAGCGTCAGTCTATAAAATACGCATTTTCTCTCAGTTCTATGTACTACAGTCTAGTGAAAAATTGAGTGGTTTGCAGTACAATAGCTGCCATTTAAAGACTACGTTTTTTCTCTCAGTTATATGTACTACAGTCCATTGAAAAATTGAGTGGTTTGCGGTTCAATAGCCGCCATTTAAAGACTGCGTTTTTGATAGAAATTAAAATCTTACTTATAAGTATGGCTACATTTCCTGATGTAAAAAAAAAGAAAAAAGGCTGTTGGCTATGAATGTGAGAAGGGCCGTTGGGTGAGGGGGTGGGAAACACAGTTTGCCTATATGGGGCCCTGGAAGTCCTGATGGCAGTCCTGCATCAACACACATGATGGTGCGCAATGTCTGATATCCCAGAATATCACACCTACTTTTCAGAAGGCTAACATTTCTGGATTAACATTTATTAAAAAAAAAAAAAAAATTATATATATATATATATATATATATATATATATATATATATATATATATATATATGCATTGTGGTAATGTATGTAGTAATGTGAGGTGTGGGGTGTGTATCTCTCCTGGTTTGTCAGTTTAGCCAGGTGAGAACTGAAAGTCCTGAAGTGGTATAGCTTCAGCAAGCATAGTTGCTGGAGCTGGTTTTTGTTTAATGTTGCATGGGCTGGATTTCTTGGACTGGGAGACAGGTTGGAAGTGGGAGTCTTCCAGTCCACACACCCTTATCCATCACAGGTTTTCCCTGGTCCCAGGTGAGGCCAGCTGGATTAATCAGGCAGGGATAAGTTAACCTGCACTGTGTGTTAGAGAGGGAGAGAAAGGCTGAGGAGGCCTGAAAGGTTGGAGCCTACGAAGGCTCTGTGTGGCCTCAGCCACGAGGGCTGAGGGGCCACAAGGCTCAGTGACCCTAGGAGAAGAGGGTCACACGGTCAGAGTCGGGAGGACTGTTGGACCATCTCCCCCCAAAGGTACGTTTGGAGTCACAGCCAGGAGGCTGCTGGACTGAATGGATGAGGAAGCCGCACTTAAAAACTGTGTGTGAACAGCGTTTGTATTTAGGTGAGTTAGCTGAACTATATGTAGTCATAGCCTAGCCGGGAAGGTGTTATTTTGATGGTTTTGTTTCATGCTGGAACAAAAAGTGTGAAAATAAAGTTGTGTGGACTTGAAAATCCCGTGTTGTGAAGAAGTGTGTGATGGTGACCCCCTGAGAGAGGAATCGATCCCTCACAATATATATATATATATATATATATATATATATATATATATAATGTTAAAAGCAGCAACCCAGTGATGCTCAGTAAATTCAATATAATTGTAGTATAATGCAATATATGCTTGCACTTCTACCAAAATGATAGCTGTGTTTAAAAAGGACTAGAGATGAGCGAACATGCTTGTCCGAGCTTGGTGCTCGTTCGAGCATTAGGGTATTCGTACATGCTCGATACTCGGACGAGCATATCGCAATCCTCGAGGAAATGGCATCTTCCTCTTCCTGCATGTTAGGCGCCTTTTCTCAACCAATCAACATGCAGGAGAGTCTTTGGTACCTCCTAGCATCAATTGGGACCCCTACAAGTCGATAGCAGAGATTGGCTGGCCAGATCAGATCACCTGGGAATATAAGAATCTGGTCCCGCGCTGCTCGCGTCAGACGCCGCCTGCATGAGATTAGGGATAGAGCTGCTGTCTGTCAGAGAGAGTGCTAGGGCCTCAATTAAGATGTTGGTTAGGCAGGAATCATCCTCAAAGAACCCAACAGCCCTTCTAAGGGCTACAAGCGTCTTTTTTTTTTGGTCTCCTCCTGGCTGCTGGCTGGGACTTGTAGTGCAGCTACCGCCATCTTGGCTGCACACTGTGCACAGCGACTGGTGGCAGAAGGGACAGCACGTGGTCCACACAGACCCCAAAGAAATTGCCCAAAGTCCTCTCAGTACTCATTTTTGCTGCTGCTGTACCTTGGCTTGCTGGGATCTGTAGTGCAGTCTAGGGAATACGTTTTTTTCTCTCATTTATATATACTACAGTCCAGTGAACAATTATGTAGTGTGCTGTACAGTAGTGTCAGTCTAGAAAATACGTTTTTTCTCTCAGTTATATATACTACAGTCCAGTGAACAATTATGTAGTGTGCTGTACAGTAGCGTCAGTCTAGGAAATACGTTTTTTCTCTCAGTTATATATACTACAGTGCAGTGAACAATTCTGTAGTGTGCTGTACAGTAGCGTCAGTCTATAAAATACGTATTTTCTCTCAGTTATATGTACTACAGTCTAATGAAAAATTGAGTGGTTTGCGGTACAATAGCCGCCATTTAAAGACTACGTTTTTTCTCTCAGTTATATGTACTACAGTCCATTGAAAAATTGAGTGGTTTGCAGTTCAATAGCCGCCATTTAAAGACTACGTTTTTTCTCTCAGTTATATATACTACAGTGCAGTGAACAATTCTGTCGTGTGTGGTCCAGTAGCCGCATTCTAGTGGTGACACCAACAAGTGACCAAGTTAGTTGAGGTAGCAGGTGAGCCACTCACAAATTTATCCTGACATAGCATGGCGGTGAACCCAGAGTGACCAAGTTACACTGAGGTAGCAGGTGAAGCACATAAAATTTTACCCTGACACAGCATGGCGGTGACACCACCAATGCCTTGGTCAGACTGAGATTGCAGTCAAATGGCTGTAGGTGAGGCTCCCAAAAATTTGTTTTGGAGTGTCTGAAGTTGACCCTCCTATAAAATTGTTTTTGAGTGTCTGTAGTTGATGCTCCTAAAAAATTGATTGGAAAGAGGGCCTGTAGGTGGCCCTCCATAAACATTGTTTGTAAAGAGCGGCCCTCAGAAAAATTGCCTGTTGGCTCAGCGTTTGTGTGCGAAGAGAATAAGGAGGAGGAGAGGATACATAAAGAATCTTCATGTTGAGCTGCTTTCCCCCGGTGGAGATTTGCATTCCGGTGAAATCCAGGCGTTATTCATTTCAATAATCGTCAGCCTGTCAGCGCTGTCAATTGACAGGCATGTACGCTTATCAGTGATGATGCCACCAGCTGCACTGAAGACCCGCTCTGACAACACGCTAGCAGCAGGGCAGGCCAGCACCTCCAAGGCGTACAGCGCCAGTTCGGGCCACGTGTCCAGCTTTGCAACCCAGTAGTTGTATGGAGCAGAGTGATCATGCAGGACGTTGGTATGGTCAGCTAGGTACTTCCTCACCATCTTTCTGAACAGCTCCCCCCTACTGGGGAACGGGTGACATAGTCTTGCTGGGGTGCCATAAAACTGGCAAAGGCCTTAGAGAGTGTTCCCCTGCCAGTGCTTGACAAGCTGCCTTCTCGCCTCCTCTCCCCCGCTAGTTGGCCCACAGAACTACGTCCTCTGCCGCTAGCGGTGTCAGATGGGAAGGATAGTTTCAGCTTGTGCACCAGGGCCTGTTGATATTGATTCACTCTCATACTCCTTTCCTCTACAGGAATTAGAGTGGAAAAGTTCTGCTTGTATCGGGGGTCCAGGAGGGTGAACACCCAGTAATTGGTGTTGTCAAAAATGCTTCTAACGCGAGGGTCACGGGAAAGGCAGCCTAACATAAAGTCAGCCATGTGCGCAAGAGTCCCAACATGCAAGAATTCCCTTTCCTCAATAGGCTGACTCTCCATTTCCTCTTCCTCCAACTCCTCCTCTTCAGCCTATACACGCTCAACAGATAAGAAGGAATGAGCATAGGTACCCAGTCTCGTCAACAGTCTCCTTCTCTTCCTCCTCTTCCTCCTCATCCTCCTCCTCCAATACACGCTGAGAAACAGACATGAGGGTGCTCTGGCTATCAAGCAACATATCTTCTTCCCCCATCTCCTGTGACAAGCGCAAAGCCTCTGCCTTCATGCTGAGCTGTGACTTTTTCAGCAGACAAAGCAGCGGGATGGTGACGCTGATAATGGCGGCATTGCCGCTGACCATCTGTGTTGACTCCTCAAAGTTGCTTAACACCTGACAGATATCAGACATCCATGTCCACTCCTCATTGTGGACTTGAGGAAGCTGACTAACCTGACTACCAGTTCTCGTGGAAGTTGTCATCTGGCAGTCTACAATCGCTCTGTGCTGCTGGTAAACCCTGGCTAACATGTGTAATGTGGAATTCCATCGCGTGGGCACGTCGCACAACAGTCGGTGAGCTGGCAGTTGTAAGCGCCGTTGCACTGCCCTGAGGGTGGCAGCATATGTGGTTGACTTACGGAAATGCGCACAGATGCGTCGCACCTTGGTGAGCAAATCAGACAAATTGGGGTAGGTCTTGAGGAACCGCTGAACCACAAGATTGAACACGTGGGCCAGGCAGGTTTTATATGCAGTGTTTATATGGGTTGTTGTTACTTTGGGAAATAGTATTGGTGTATAATGGCACATGTGTGAGTCTGCCGAGTTGCAGAGCCGCCACCAGGTTACGCCTGTTGTCACACACAACCATGCCTGGTTTGAGTTTCAGCGGCGCCAGCCGAAGATCGGTCTGCGCCGTGATGCCCTGTAACAACTCTTGGGCGGTGTGCCTCTTGTCACCTAAGCTCAGCAGTTTCAGCACCGCCTGTTGCCTGCTCTTACCCACTGCAGTGCTGCTGCGCCTAGAGCTACCGACTGAAGGCGCCGTGCTCACAGATTGTATTTGAGAGGAGGGGTTGGAGGAAGAGGCATAATAAGTCGGAGAAACCGTGACCGAGGTAGGCCCCCCAATCCTCGGTGTGGACAGTACATGAGCGGCCCCAGGGTCAGACTCGGTCCCAGCCTCCACCAAGTTAACCCAATGTGCCGCCAGGGAGATAGTGTCCCTGCCCGCCAGCACTTGTCCACGTGTCCTTGGTTAGATGGACCTTCTCAGTAACCACGTTGGTCAGGGCACGGATGATATTCTCTGACACGTGCTGGTGTAGGGCTGGGACGGCACATCGGGAAAAATAGTGGTGGCTGGGGACCAAGTACCGAGGGACAGCCACTGCCATCAGGCTGCGGAAAGCCTCAGTCTCTACCAGTCTATAGTGCAGCGTCTCCAGGCTCAGCAGTTTGAAAATGTGGACATTTAGGGCTTGTGCATGTGGGTGGGTGAAATTGAATTTGTGCTTGCGCTCCAATGTCTGATGCAAACACAGCTGAAGGCTGCGCTGGGACACATTGGTGTAGGGTGTGGAGGATCGTGGAGTTGAAGGGGTGGTTGTAGGGCGGGAGGCGCTCGTGCCGGGGTCCTGGGCGGGGGGTTGACTCGCAAAGCCAGCATGTGACACAGGGGAAGGAGCAGTGGTGTGACCCGCAGGAGGTGAACGGCCTTGGTTCCATTGAGTCGTGTGTTTAACACTCATATGCCTGCGCATGCTGGTAGTTGTTAGGCTGGTAGTGGTGATCCTGGTGTGGCACAGGTTGCACACCACAGTCCGTCGGTCATCCTCACTTTCTTTAAAGAACCTCCAGACTTGCGAACATCTAGGCCTTGGCACGGGAGCTTCACTCCATGAAACAGTTGCTGATCTACTTGCTCTGGCCCTGCTTCTCCCTCTGGCCACCCCACTGCCTCTTCCAACCTGTTCTGGTGCTGCACTTGCCTCCCCCTCAGAAGCACTGTCTTGACTAGGCTTACCAACCCAGCTCAGGTCAGTCACCTCATCATCCACCAGCTCTTCCTCCGATTCCTCACTCTGCTCCCCCCTTGGACTTACTGCCCTGACAACGTCACTGTCTGACAACCGTGTCTCATCATCATCATCATCATCCGACACCTCTTGACATAATACTTGCACTAAGTCCACACTCTCATCACCCACAGACTGCGAAAGTTTGAAATTTTGATCATCGGGACAGAGGAACTGCTCCGGTTGCTGCTGAGCAGTGGTTTGTGACTCTGGGAACAGTCCTGAAAAGAGTTCCTGGGAGTATGCCAGATCTGAATCCATATTTTCTATGGGGGGACCAGGCTGGGGGGGAAGGAGGTTGAGCTGGAGGAGCCAGAGGTCTACTCCCTTGGCTAGCGTGGGTGGACTGCGTGGAAGACTGGGTGGTGGATAAATTACTGGACACATTATCTGCTATCAACGTCATCACCTGTTCGCACTGTTGTGGTTTCAATAGTGGTGTACCACGTGACCCTGTAAGTTGCGAGATGAAGCTAGGGAGCGAAACTCTACGGCGTTCCACTGCTCCCTCATCAGTAGGTACTGTGTCACCCTGCCCAAGACCATGGCCTCTGCCCCCCTACATCACTTGGACGCCCACATCCTCGTCCTTAACCCTTATCCCTTGGGTTCAACATTTTGTGTAATCACTAAACTGTAGAATTAATATCTGAGGCCAAAAACGTATTCTCTAGACTGCGGCTAGTGTACCACACACCACACAATTTTTCACTGGACTTTATTAAATGTATCTGAGAGAAAAAACATATTCTCTAGACTGCGGCTAGTGTACCGCACACCACACAATTTTTCACTGCACTGTAGGATATATAACTGAGAGAAAAAACGTATATTTTCTAGACTCCGGCTAGTGTGCAGCACACGGCAGAATTTTTCACTGCACTGTAGGATATTTAACTGAGAGAAAAAACGTAGTCTTTAGACTGCGGCTATTGTACCGCAAACCACTCAATTTTTCACTGCACTGTAGGATATATAACTGAGAGAAAAAACGTATATTTTATAGACTCCGGCTAGTGTGCAGCACACGACAGAATTTTTCACTGCACTGTAGTATATATAACTGAGAGAAAAAACGTATATTTTCTAGACTCCGGCTAGTGTGCAGCACACGACATAATTTTTCACTGCACTGTAGTATACATAACTGAGAGAAAAAACGTATATTTTATAGACTCCGGCTAGTGTGCAGCACACGACAGAATTTTTCACTGCACTGTAGTATATATAACTGAGAGAAAAAACGTATATTTTATAGACTCCGGCTAGTGTGCAGCACACGAAAGAATTTTTCTCTGCACTGTAGTATATATAACTGAGAGAAACGTATATTTTCTAGACTCCGGCTAGTGTACCGCACACCACACACACCTCTCCCCCACAACTTCAAGGAGGGTTACTACCAGGCCCTGGCACACAAACATTGTCTTGAGGGGCACTAAAAGGCTCTGCACCCACCCACGTGTGGAGACTAATAGGTGGGTGCAGTGTGCGTCTTAGCCCATCTGGAATTAGGAAAGCTGGGCACTGTGCTTGTAGGTCTTTGTGTCTGCCGTGGACAGGGTGGGTGGGTGGTGGGTGCGTGTTTGCCCGTCTAGGATGGGGAGAGCTGGGTACTGTGCTGGGAGAACTTTGTGTACGCTTTGGACTACTGGGTGGGTGTGGGGAGGGAGACGCTTATGCCTGCGTCGTGGGGCGGGGGATAGGACAGCAGTGCCAGCATGGGCAGAGGTGTCACCCGCAGGCGGTGATGGACCTTCGTTGCACCTAGTTGGGTGCTTTACTAACATGTGATGGGCATGTGCCTTGCCCATCTTGGTCTGGGTCAGCACAATTGTCTTGAGGGTCACCACCAGGCTGTTGGCCAGAATTTGTCGTAATGGTGCGATTAGGCAGCCTCAGAGGCATCCATGCATGCTGTCCCTGCTGTTTCCTGTCCATTTCCGTGATGTTTCCATCATTTTCTGAGGTTTCCATGTTTTCACGCAACCTTCCCTGTGCAGAGCTTTGGTCCCCTGCCATTGACTTCAATGGGGTTCGGTATTCGAAACGAACACCCGAGCATCCGGAAAAATTCGACTCGAATAACGAGCACCCGAGCATTTTAGTGCTCGCTCATCTCTAAAATGGACCTGTCACCACTCCTGATATGCCTGTTTTAATGGCTTCATGCATCCCCCACGTAATAATGATTCTGGAACACCTATTCGTATGTCTCTATGTTGTACCATTCCTTTATTATTTCTACTAGAAGTTATGAATGAGTTGCTATTAGCCTTCAGTAAGGGTTCAGAGGGGAGATGACCAGTGTGGGTGTGTACCTGCACAGTCTGAAAATGGCAGCACTGACTGGATAGAGTCAGTCGGTAATTTCCGCTGGTGGATCCAAGGAAGCCCAGTTGGATCCCCTATCTATCTATCTATCTATCTATCTATCTATCTATCTATCTATCTATCCTTATTTCATATTTATTGATCTATGTATCTAATATCGATCTCATAACCAGCATTGTAGTATATTGATGATATGGGTGTTGGGCCCATATTTTAATTTCCTCTGATTGGCTCAAGGAACCCCAGTCTGACCCGTCGCCTGCATGTGATGAAACTGTCAAGAGTACTATGACCTGTCTTAGTAGGAAAATCGAGTGCAGGTCGTAAAATCCATAGGTTCTTTATTAAAGATTCATAACAGCCTTCGGTACTCCCGTTTTGGACATATCAAATGTCCTTTGTCATAACTGGAGAAAAGTGGTGTGTGGACTCAGTATATATTCTTTTTCAGGTGTACAACATTAACTCGAAATAATGGATGGCAAAGGTGGAGCAGAGCAATAAAAAGCAACACCTGAATACCAGAGTGCAGACAGCACTTGTGATTTTTTAAAACATGATCAAGAATATATACAAAAGATCACAGAGAAAATAAAATATTATTTTAGTTTGCTATTAAAGGTCCTGTTACTGCATCAAAAAGGATTGTACATATTATAAAAAAATAGTATTTTAAACACTCAAAAAGATTTGCAGACAAGAAATAATGTGATTAAACCCAACATAATAATAATAATATTTATTTATATAGCGCCACCATATTCCGCAGCGCTTTACAAAATCATAGGGTTCTTGTACAATACAAAAATGACTGGCTAATATACAACTGAGACACTAGGAGTGAGGGCCCTGCTCGCAAGAGCTTACAATCTATGAGGAATTGGGGTGACACATAAGGTAGTTGATTGTGATAAGTAGGATTCGAGCCATAATTGTAGTGAAAGAAGTGGTGCCAGCCGATCTGCTTAGGATTTGGGACTATTAGAGGATCTCGTGCAGGCCACTGGAGTTGGTGGGGGAGAGGTTTAGTTGGGAAAAGGTCATTTTAGGAAGCTTGATAAGCCTGCCTGAAAAGATGTGTTTTTAGGGCACGTTTGAAGGTGGGGAAGTTGTGAATTGACCTGATATTCCGGGGCAGGGTATTCCAAAGAGTAGGAGCAGCTCGAGCAAAGCCCTGAAGACGGGAGTGTGAGGTACGAATTATGGAGGATATTAATCTTAGGTCACTAACAGAACGGAGAGCACGAGTAGGGTGGTAGACGGAGATAAGGGAGGAGATGTATAGAGGTGCAGCACTGTGGAGAGCTTTGTGAGTGAGGGTGAGAAGTTTGAACTGTATTCTGTAGTGAATGGGCAACCAGTGAAGTGACTGGCATAGACTAGTAGCATCAGTGTAACGGGAGGACAGATAGATGAGCCTGGCTGCAGCATTTAGTACAGACTTAAGGGGGGAGAGTTTACAGAGAGGGAGACCGATTAGTAATGCGTTGCAGACGACAAGAGCGTGTAAGTGATTGAATATGGGGAACAAACGAAAGATCAGAGTCAAATGTGGCCCCGAGACAGTGGGCACGTTGCACCGGAGTTATGATAGTACCACAGACCGAGATTGAAATATCAAGATTAGGTGGGTTAGTAGATGGGGGAAGGACAAGAAGTTCAGTTTTAGAGAGGTTTAGTTTTAGATACAGAGAGGACATGATGTTAGAGACAGCTGCAAGACAATTACTGGTGTTTTGGAGTGAAGCAGGGGTGATGTCAGGGGATGAGGTGTATAGTTGAGTGTCATCAGCATAGAGATGGTACCGAAAGCCGAATCTACTGATAGTCTGTCCAATGGGGGCTGTATAAAGGGAGAAGAGTAAAGGACTTAGTACTGAGCCCTGAGGAACGCCAACATCAAGAGGGAGAGAAGAAGAAGAAGAGCCAGCGAATGATACACTAAAGGAGCGGCCAGAGAGATAGGAAGAAAACCAAGAGAGAGCAGTGTCTTTAAGTCCAATCGAGTGGAGCATGGTGAGGAGGAGTTTATGGTCTACTGTATCAAATGCTGCAGAGAGATCCAAAAGAATCAGTAGAGAATAATCCCCATTTCTTTTTGCTGTTAGGAGATCGTTAAGACACTTTAGTAAGGACAGTTTCTGTAGAGTGAAGAGGGTGAAAGGCAGATTGTAAGGGGTCAAGAAGAGAGTTTGCAGAGAGATAGCTTATTAAGCGAGAGTAGACAAGACGTTCAAGGAGTTTATAGATGAAAAAGAGGTTAGAAACCGGTCAGTAATTAGCAGCACAAGTCGGGTCAAGAGATTGTTTTTTTAGTAGTGGGGTTATAACAGAATGTTTGAAAGAGGAGGGAAAGATACCAGAAGAGAGAGAAGTTAAAAATTGTAGTTAGGTGAGTGATGACAGCCAGGGAGAGGGACGAGGAGGTGTGGTGGAATAGGATCGCTGCTGTAGGTCGTGGGCCAAGAAGAAGAGAGAAGCCTGGAGACGTCTTCCTCTGTTATAGGGTCAAAAGAGGAGAGAGAGCATGTGGAGGAATAAGAGGGAGGAGGATTGAGATTTGGAAACTGGGAGATTATTTCCTGCCGGATGCTGGCAATCTTGTCCCTGAAGTAGGTGGCCAAGCCATCAGCGCAGAGGTCAGTGACTGGTTCTGGAATTTTGAGGCTTAGAAGGGAATGAAGTGTCAAAGAGTCAATGATGCAATGTTGAGAGGCGAATTGTATGTTTTGAGCATAAATTTATAGTGGAGGAAGTCTGCTGATATTTGTGATTTTCTCCATAAACGTTCTGCACATCTGGAGCAGCGCTGGGGAAAACGCGTTTCAGATGTATGCCAGGGTTGCCGTGTTCTGTGTCGGGAGGGACGGATTGATATTGGAGCAACTTCATCTAGGATAGTTTTGAGGGTCTGGTTGTAGTGATTGGCAGCCAAATCTGGACAGGAGAGGGAAGATATTGGGTTAAGAGGTAATTGTAGGGTGTTGATAAATTGCTGGCAGTTAATGGTGTGTAGATTTCTGTAAGTGTGAAAAGTAGGACTGTCATGAGAAGAGTGAGAGGTCTTAATAGTAAAGGAAAGAAGATTGTGGTCAGAAAGTAGGAAGAGTGAGTTACTAAAGTTTAGAACTGAGCAGTGATGGAAGAAGACTAGATCAAGTGTATTGCCCTGTTCATGTGTGGCAGAGGAAGTAAGTTGTGATAAGCCAAGAGAGTAGGTTAAAGAAGGTGAGCGGCTGATGGGGAGATAGGATCATCAATGGGGATATTAAAATCACCCATAATAAGAGTTGGTGATTCAGAAGATAGGAAGTGAGGAAGCCAAGCTGCAAAGTGATCCAGGAATTGGTGAGGGGAGCCTGGGGAGCGATAGACAACTGCAACTCTTAGGGGGAATGGATGAAAGAGTCTGATGGTGTGAACCTCAAAAGAGGGGAATGTGAGAGAGGGTATAGGAGGAATGACCTGAAATGTGCACTGTGAAGAAAGTAGTATGCCTACTCCTCCACCGTGCCTGTCATCAGGTTTGGGGGTATGGGAGAAGTGAAGTCCACCATAAGATAGGGCAGCAGGGGAAGCAGTATCCGAGGGTTGAAGCCAGGTTTCTGTAAGAGCCAGCAAGTTCAGAGAATCTGAGAGAAAGAGATCATGGATTGTGGATAGTTTATTATGAACCGACCGAGCGTTCCAGAGTGCGCAGTTAAGAGACAGGAGAGGATGTGCAGTGAACATTAATAAGATTTTTGGGGTTTTTGTATGTGGCAGAGGAGAAGCTAGCAGCAGAAGGAGGGCCAGGATTTGGTGAAATATCCCCTGCAGGAGGGTGTGAAGTATATGTGAACTGAACAAGGGTGAGGGAAGGAGGGAGGGACTGATGTGGAGAGAAGGGACAGAGGGTGGAAGTTGTGGTTGATTTTGAAGGTAGACAGCCATAGCAATAAGAACAGTAGCCAGAGCCTGGATGAAGTAATACTGTGACATACCTGTGGTGAGTTTAACTTTGTTTGAGTAGATCACATAGCATCTCTGTCTCCTGCTCTGTCTAACTGCCATGATTAACTGTCAGGCGCTTAGGCAATATGGTGCTTTGGCAGAGATGGTGCTTTTGGCTCATGCTAACCCCTGCTCGTGCTGCCCCTTGGACGGTGTCTATATTTATAGGAAGTGTGATCACAGGAATAGTCAATTAATCACTAAAAAGGGAAAAGGAAAGCCTGCATGGTATTAATATTGATACATTAACTCATTACGGAGGTTTAAACTATGAACAGGTTTAGTGTTAAAACAGAATATGCAATAGGCTTCTTTATTTAATATTAAATATTTGATGTTGCCTTCTCTTGATGGTTTTTATCTTTTCAATAGCAAATGGGGTAAAAAAAACTTCAGTGAAGGAGCATGTATTTGAATAAAATGTCAAGCTGCATTTGAAACATTCATCTGTGAAGAGTTTTCAATATAATTAAGGTGTTCCAAGATTCTGGTTTTGTATTTTCTTGTGGTGCTACCTGCATAAAGTAAAGTGTATTGTGAACATTTAATAATGTATATAACACCTTCCGAATTACAATGAATGTACTGTTGAATGGAAAAGGTGGTGGAACATCTTAGAAGGAATAATATATCTACAGGTTTTTACAGGGGTGTGACCCACATTTGTAAAAACCTGTATGCTGTAACCAAGTTTTACTTCTTTGAGTTTAAGAAGAATAAAACGAAAGAGATAACAAATTACTCAGAATACATGAGTGTCTAGGGACTACTCTGCAGCAATGTTGTAATATACTGGCTAATGTTCCATCTTCAAATAAAACTGGCAAAAATTTGTGTATTGCTTTTTTTTTATCTCTGAAAACTTACGACTATAAGTCAAAACTAGAGATGAGCGAACGTACTCGTAACGAGCACTGTACCGCTTGGCTCCCCTGCGGTCACATGGGCGCACGCAGCCGCTTCCGTCCTCCTCACCCGACGGAAGCGGCTGCCAGCGCCCATGCTAGCACAGGGGAGCCGAGCGGTACAGTGCTCGTTACGAGCACGTTCGCTCATCTCTAGTCAAAACCAAGGTGGGGATGTTAAAATCATGAATCTTATGTTTTATGCTATTATTATTATTAGCATTTTTGGTGTTTTTTCTCATAAATTATGAATGACTAAAATGGCATAATTGTTTTTTTTTATCATTAGAGAACAGAAGAGATCTTCTGTCCTTATTAGCTGCAATATTAAAGGCCCTGTTTATGATCTACAAAGTATAATCTCTGTCAAAGAGACAAGATCGGATTTTACTGCATTCCTCCAAAAACAGTTCATATGTACTGCAGTTTCTTCAGGCACGTATCATTTTCCCCACCGGAATAGCTTTTATGATGTAAATGGGATGATGACTATTAGCCTGAAGAATAGTTTTTCCTGCTGTGGGCTTACGGTAAGTATAAGTATGAATGATTTGCTGTAAAACACTCACTAATTTTAAACCTAAAATGTTGACGGATGTGGAGTCATGAAAAAAATGTAAATTTAAAGGGGTTGTCCGGGTTCAGAGCTGAACCCGGACATACCTCTCAATTCACCCAGGCAGCCCACCCCAGCATCCTATGCTCCGATGCCCTCCTTTGCCCTGCGCGGTTCCGGTAACGTACCGGGCTCTGCCAGGCGGAGACTTCCGCCCGGCAGTGAGCCCGGTGACGTCATCGGCGCTGATGGGCGGGCTTTAGCGCTGCCCTAGCCATTCAAACGGCTAGGGCAGCGCTAAAGCCGGCCCATTACGGCCGGTGACGTCACCGAACTGACTGCCGGGCGGAAGCCTCCGCTAGGCAGTGAATGTTTACAGACAAAAGAGCCCTTGCCCTGCGCGGTCCAGCGCAGGGCAAGGGAGGGCATCGGAGCATGAGATGCTCCGATGCCCTGTTCAGGAGGGCTGCCGGAGTGAGAACCTGGGTATGTCCGGGTTCAGCTCTGAACCCGGACAACCCCTTTAAGATTGTAGAGATTATTGTTGATATATTCAGCAAATTGTGGTATGGCAGATACGTCGTCCTCCCATATGCATAGGAGGTCGTCAATGTATGTGCCATACCAGTTCAAACAACCCACATAAGGATTGTCAAGATTAAATAGAAACATTTCTTCCCAATATGACATGATAAGATTGGCTAGGAAAGTATATATCAGCTGTTTGAAGAGGAGGCTCACACCGTACCAGCGCTGCCTCCTCTTCACTGTTTACATGCTGGCCATAACGGGGGTAGTGGTGAGTAGGTGTAATTACACCAATGGGAAGAATCACTCCCATAGACTTGTATTGGGTGGTTAGGTGTAATTACACCTACTCACCACTACCCCCGTTACGGCCAGGCTCTGACGTTTCGTGTACAGAGCCTGGCCACTCCCTCAAGCAGGGAGAAGCCCGTACACAAAACGTCACCACAGGTGCCGGGTGGATGACGTTAGCGGTCACGTGACCGGCATCAGCTGTGTGGAAACATGGCAGAATAAGTGAAGACTGTACATTAGAAAAGTATTCATCTGTGAGTTACAAACCCCATTAGATAAAGTAAATATAACTCGGGCAACCCCTTTAATATCAATCCAAGTTCTAAACATATCAAAATCATGAATAGGAGCAAAATTAAGTACCAAGGATAATACCTTTGCTTGTTCTCAAGTCAGAACTATTGAAGGTTGACTACGTCCATTGATTGAATGGCTACATGGGAACAATCCGGTAAGTGGGAACTTAAAGGGGTATTCCCATCTCACAAATGTAGTTTGTATAGTTAGATATAGCCATACCAATATTATTACTAATAGAATGTATTTATATAAAATGTACCGTTTAGAAGATTTGCCTATTTGTATATCCATTGTCCCACACACATCAGTCAGGCCGTTGCCCCTAGTTACAGCCACCGTGGCCATGTAGTAGTGGTGGCCGGCTTGCTTCTTTTCAAACCTGCTCTGAGGTAACTGCTGTATTGTGAACGCACATTGCATGACCATGCGGATTAATTACATTGAAAACTCTTCACAGATGAATATTTCAAATGCAGCTCGACATTTTATTCAAATACATGTGTCTTCCCTGAAGTTTTTTTTTTTTACCCCATTTGCTATTGAAAAGATAAAAACCATCAAGAGGAGATAACATCAAACATTTAATATTGGATAAAGAAGCCTATTGGATACTCTGTTTTATATTATGCGTTTTTTAAATTTTCCTCATTTCTTCAATACTTTAAAAAGAAATATTATATTCTAATACATAATTTATATATTGCATACATCATGGCACTTTCATACACGCATAATAGTTATGTTGGTTTTAATCACATTTCTTCTGCAAATCTTTGAGTGTTTAAAATAATGATTTTTTTTTATTATCAATCCTTTTTGATGCAGTAGCACTACCTTTATTAGCAGACTACAATAGTGTTTTATTTTCACTGTGATCTTTTGTATATATTCTTGTTCATTTATTTAAAATCACAAATGCTGTCTGCACTCTGTTATTTAGGTGTTGCGTTTTATTACTCTGCTCCACCTTTGCTATCCATTAGTTCGAGTTAATGTTATATATATATATATATATATATATATATATATATATACACACACACAGAGTGCACACACCATTTTTCTGCAGTTATGACTAAGCATACTTGATATGTCCGAAACGCTTTAACAGGAGTACCGGAGGCTCTGTCCCCACACATGTTTGTATTGTTATGAATCTTCAATAAAGAACCTGTGGATTTTACGACCTGTGCTGGATTTTCCTAAGTGTGGGCAGTGTTGATTCAGACCTATCCAGGCACGGCTTGTGTCCCAATTCAGGTGAGCTGGAGTCTTTTGCCTTGTTCATACTATTACCTGCCTAGCAAATGCAAATATATTGCCAGACACTAGCTATCTGAATCAGCAAGAGCTGGTGAACTTGCCCTGCAACACTGCTATCACTACAGGGGCATGTCAACAGTGCGAATAACCCACCCAGGGAACCTAACTATTAAAACCTGAGTGTTCCCTACAGGTGCTATGGATTCCTATCTTGCGTTCACCAGGTAGCAGACAGAACGACAGGGAAACAAATGTCAAAGTATAATCAATAAGCAATAGACAAAATCCGCAACAAAGAAAAGCCAGGTCAAATCTAAGATAAACAGCACAACAATAAGGCAGAAGAGTAGTCATACATGGTAGGAAATACAAGGCAGAAGGCAAAGAGTAGTTGGGTAAATGAGCTAGGTCAAAAATATAAGAATACTTAGAAAATGCACAAAGCAGCCTAGCATACACAGCAACCAAGTTGAAAGTTCAATAAGCGGCATAGTGCAATAGCACAGTCCAGTTTAAGTACAGCACAGATCTAACTTATTGACCTTCAAGCCAATCCAATAACTAAGGAGTCTCCATAATTGACCTTTAATTAACTTTTTGAACAAAGTGACAAATCTATAAATACTTGTAGAACTCCTTTTAAAGAATATTATATGTCTGGTTAAGATACCGAAAGTGCAGTGCAGCTGCCCATTCTTAAATAAAAAAGAAACCTTCTCCAAGCCTTTGACTTTCCAAAGATTTAGATCGAGTCCTTAGAATAAGCAGTTCTAAGGACTCTATAGGATCCCATGGGAGCAAAGATGTTTTGGTATTAGAACATTTTTTATGAAAGGGTCGATTTGATATGGTCCATAGTTCTGCTCTATCTGGGTTCTGCCAGTCTTTGAGTTGGGATGCTTGAGTTGCCAGAAAATAATCATATAGATTAGGTAATCCTAGACCTCCAGAGAGTTTGCCTCTATTCTGAAGAAGAGATGCTACCCTTGGCCTCCCTATATTCCAGATAAAAGTGTTGAGAGATTTATAAATAGTCCTAAATAAGTATATTAGTTTAGGGAGAATGAACATTTTGTATGCTGTAATTCAACCCACCCAAGATATTTCATATTTAGATAACTCGTAAATCAGTTTCCAATGTGAGAAATATACCAAATATTTGATTTATTCATTTTGCCCGTCAAAAGGAAAGGAAAGTTTCGGTAATTCTCATACTACCTACATCAGATGAAGCAAGATGTACAATGGCATGCAAAAATGTGGGCACCCCTAGTCAAAATTACTGTTCCTGTGAACAGTTAAGCTAGTTGAAGATGACGTGATCTCCAAAAGGCATAATGTTAAAGATGACACATTCCCTTGTATTTTAAGCAATAACTATTTTTTTTATTTTCCTCTTTTACATTTTCAAAATAATAAAAAAGGAAAGGGGCCCGAAACAAAAGTTTGAGCACCCTGCATTGGCAAATATCTCAGCTTGTAAAAACTTTTTGTAGCCAGTTAAGAGTCTTTCAATTCTTGTTTGAGGGATTTTCATCCATTCTTAATTGCAAAAGTCTTCCAATTCTGTAAGATTTTCAATGATGTTCAGATCAGGGGACTGTGAGGACTATGGTACAACCTTTAGCTATTTAGTTCCTAACGTTTGAAGAGGCTATTTTACCATGTGTAAAGCCAAACAGAAGTAAGCTGTACCTCTAAATACACAAAAAAGAACAAAGGAAACAAAACAGATAAAACAGAAGATGAACAGACAAGACCGACAATCATGGGGTTAAAAAAGGAAAATACACGTTATCATCTGCATTAGCCAAAGGAAAGAAAAATAAATAACAAGGGTTTCTCCAGATCACCTCATGAATGAAGAATGAGTGTCTTAAGTATTAAGTTTACATTTTGTGGACACCACTTTCCATTCTGTCTCCAGGGTCACAGATCTTGGTCTCGAGTCTGTTGGAAAGTCTGGTATGGACATGTTCCAGCGTGCAAGAATCTGAGTGTCTTCTTCTAGAGATGAAATGCTATGTATCTTGCCACTGAGGTTAACAAACATTTTCACCGAGAAACTCTAGCAATAACGGATGTTTTGACTTCTAAAGGCAGACGTTATAGGAAGCAATTGTCTTCTGTGACTGTGGGTCATAAAGTTTGTATAAGGTCCCATAAGTTCTAACTGAGAAATGTCCTCAGGGATGCCCCTGAATTTTATATTGTTTCTATGGAAGCAATCCTCTAGATCCACAACTTTAAATCTTAGCAATTCAACCTCCTCTACAAAATCTTTGTGTATTGGTACTCTGGTTATGAGATGAAGCAATCTCTCCCACTTTATGCTCAGTATGTTCAATTCTGGTCTCCATTTCTTCCACTCTAGGCAATTTCTCCCATTTTATGCTCAGTATGTTTGCAGAGGGTTTAAAGCTTGGAAAAGTCCTGATGCAGGGAATGGTTAAAAGCCACCTGGAGCTCTTTATGAGAGATCTAGAAGCAGGCTTATCAGAGGTTTGTATGTTAGAAAAGGATTCTACAAGGGATCCACATTGCTCACCTCCTGAGAGTTGGATGTTTCCTTCATTCACAGCCTCTGCTTCGTAGGGCTCGCTGAGGGAGACGGAGAAGATGCCAACTAAGTTCCCCTGCTTGTTGTGCCATCCAAGTCAGCCATCATGTACAGCAGAGGAACATAGCAAGAACCCAGAGATATATTTGTATGTAGTGTAGATTTAATGCCATCCTTGTTTCTGCCGCAGGTGCCAGAACTCTCATGAATGTCTTGTGGCTGAAGAAGGTGAGCAGGATCCCATAATTGGACCAGCTCTACTTTTGTCTCTCTTTATCAAAGTAAAAGTCCAGCTTACATTGTTGTTTGTGGTACTGCTTTCCCCGGGTCATCATGGGTGCTCTTTAGGGTGTCCAACACATGAATCAACAGCTAAGTAGAGACTGGAGCTTGGAAAATTGCTGAAGTGGTGCTGGAGATGTGCCAACATGCATCTTGGCAATATACAGTAACATGCAGCAATACAGATTGCAGGCCATTCTGTACTGCACTGTAATGACAGTGATGTACACACAGAATAGGTACAAGGAGAGTGTTCAAGGTAATATCATAATACAGTTTACAGTTTATCCACAGATGTCCCCACAACTGTGTCTCATCCACAGATCCTCTATAAGTGTCACCCACAAATCTCCATAACAGTACATCATCCACAGATCCTCCATATCTCCCATAACAGTGTGTCATCCACAGATCTCCATTACAGTGCATCATCTGCAGATCTCCATAAGTATGTCATAACAGATTTCCATTAACAGTTAGTAATCCACATATCTCTCAAAATATTTTATTTCTTATTTTCCTCCTATAAACCCTAGGTGCGTCTTATGGTTTGACGAGTCTTATAATGTTAAAAATATAGTAAGTAAAAACTGCAACAACTTTGGTTCTCACACACAGATTATAGGCTACTGCTTGGAGTCCATCCAGATGCATTATGCTAGTAGAATGACTCTATGTCACTTGTAACTAGAAGCGTATCTGCTTCTAAATGGACACCATCCAATTACTCAGGCCCCATTGGCAGGAAATAATCGGTCTATCTGGGTGTATTCCTCAGTTGTTTGTACCTTGGAAACCAAGTACACTGTAGGAATTGATGGTTCCAGTACAGTTAATGTATCTTCTATTGATTTCATAATAACTCCTTGCTCCACTACATCTTTAAAGGATCTTGGACAAAAGTGAATTGTAGGATGCAAGCGGATTAAATGTTAACTTTTGTAAGAAGCTAGTATCACAAAGTTGATGATTAGCTTTCCATCTGTATGTCTCTCCAGGCCAAATCAATACTAGCTAAGGACACAAACCGACAGTCTTTTAGAGGCTGTTTCAGGATATCGCAACCTTCAACCGGTGAATTTATCAAATGATATTATCCATAGCAGATATCCCCCTGCAAAAGCTTTTGTTGTAAAACCTTCATAGCGATGTACTTTGCATTGTCTACAATGGCCTAGATCCTGTTTACAGAAGTGCATAGCTCAGAATTATTTGGTAATGCGATCATATTAAGTTGGATAGACTTCATTATCTCTTGTTGTAACAAACAAGGTAAGTGCAGAAGGGGAAGGTCAGATATGTGCATTTGGTCTTTTTTTGTTATTAGAAAAATGAGTGACTGATGATTCACTGTGCACAAAAGTTAGTCCTTTTCATGGGCAGATTTCAAGTTCCAGCTGATGATAGGACAGGGTGACCTGCACTTGTTTAAGGACCTTCACTCAGATCAACACCCAAATAAGTACCCGCTCCATGGTTTGTCTGGCCATTCTTTTATATTAATTATTATATTATTATGCCCATTATTTTATCCACAAATAAATAAAATACAGGGTGGGCCATTTATATGGATACACCTAAATAACATGGGAATGGTTGTTGATATTGACTTCCTGTTTGTGGCACATTAGTATATGGGAGGGGGGAACTTTTCAAGATGGGTGGTGACCATGGAAGCCATTTTGAACTCGGCCATTTTGGATCCAACTTTAGTTTTTTCAACGGGAAGAGGGTCATGTGACAAACTTATTGAGAATTTCACAAGAAAAACAACGGTGTACTTGGTTTTAACGTAACTTTATTCTTTCATGAGTTATTTACAAGTTTCTGATAATAAAATAATAAATGTGTTCAAAGTGCTGCCCATTGTGTTGGATTGTCAATGCAACCCTCTTCTCCCACTCCACACACTGATAGCAACACCGCAGAAGAAATGCTAGCACAGGCTTCCAGTATTCGTAGTTTCAGGTGCTGCACATCTCGTATCTTCACAGCATAGACAATTGCCTTCAGATGACCCCAAAGATAAAAGTCTAAGGGGGTCAGATCGGGAGACCTTGGGGGCCATTCCACTGGCCCACGATGACTAATCCACTTTCCAGGAAACTGTTCATCTAGGAATTGTCACGAGTAGGCTTGCGTCTGGAATCAGACATTCTGCGCGGCTTTCTAAGTGACATATCTGACAGGCTATTCCCTTTGTTTGGGTGCTGTTCACCACACCCCTTCCCCTCAGCTGTTGCCGCTTGGTAATTAGCTTTCTCCTATTTACCCCTTCCTCTCCCAGTATCCCTTGCGGTTTATATCTTCTGCTTACCTGGTTGAGAGTGGTGTGGATCTCGGCTGAGATCCAGTTGCTGAGTTATCTGCTTAAGTTAAGTTTCTTCTGTTCCTTTTGTTGTTTTCCTTTTGGAGTCTCCTGTTCCTCCTTACGCTTGGACACTCTCTTGTGTCACTAGACTGCAGGGTTTCCTAGGGTTCATTTAGATTAGGTTCCTGTGTAGGAACTTTTCTACCACCCAGGATTGTTCATACTTGTAGTCAGCTAGGTCCTAGTCTTAGGGTCCCCTGCAGGAGGTGACCGGTTCCCTGGTTTTGTCTGTTCCCATCCCTCATACGCTCGGTGTGGCTTTTCCCCCCCACACCAGAGCGTGACATTATAAACCGCCATAAACAAAAATTTATGTCATTTTTGTGCTGACATGGATGCTATTGCTGCTCTGGCTGAACAGCTGCAGGGACTCAGCTTGGAGGTAGCTGACATCCGCAACCAGATTCAGAGACCACAGGCTGGTGGTTCTGGGGGTGCTGAGTGTCAGGCCTGTCTGGAGCCTAAGGTCCCCCTCCCGGATAGATTTTCTGGAGAATGTGATAATTTTGTTCTATTTAGGGAGGCGTGCAAATTGTATTTCAGACTGCGTCCACATTCTTCTGGTAATGAGGAACAGAAGGTTGGTGTGGTCATCTCGCTGCTTAAAGGGGATGCGCAGTCATGGGCCTTTTCTCTGCCGACCGGATCGCAGTCTCTCCGGTCAGTGGATGAATTTTTCAAGGCTTTAGGGATTATCTATGATGACCCGGATCGTATCTCCCTGGCTGAGACCCAGATACGTAACCTTTGTCAGGGTGAGCGGCCGGTTGAGACTTATTGCTCTGAGTTTCGGAGGTGGGCGACCAATACTGAATGGAACGATCCGGCTTTACGTAGCCAATTCTGTCAAGGTTTGTCTGAGAGGCTGAAGGACGCTTTGGCCTTTCAGGAAACTCCTGTGTCTTTGGAGGCCGCTATGTCTCTTGCTGTGCACATGGATAGGCGCCTGAGAGAGCGATCTAGGGGCCCCCGCTCTCAGGACATACTATCACATAGTGTACCAGCTTCCTATGACACTTTGGGTGAATATTCCCCTAGGTTGATGTCTGGGGATGAACCTATGCAATTAGGGGGAGCCACTCCTGTCTCCACCCGTAAACATCTTGGTAATAAAAAGGGAGTGTGTTTTTTCTGTGGTCAGAAAGGACACTTTATCAATGTATGTCCTTGCTTCCTATCTCTAAAAGAGAGAAAAAAAAGGGGGCATCTCACTCTTGGTGGGGTGGGTAGGGAGACTGAAAATGTGCATTTGTCTTCATCCTGTAGTACCCGTTTTTTCCTGACTGCCGAGGTGGCGCTAGAGTCAAAAGTTGTGAAAATTGAGGTGTTTATTGACAGCGGGGCAGGGGTGAACTTGATTGATGCTCAGTTTGTCCGTATGCATGGATTGTCGCCAAGTTCTTTGGATAAGAGGATTTCTGTGTTTGCCATTGATTCTGCACCTCTCTCTCAGAAGTGTTTGTCTCAGATGGTGCATGATATCAAATTAAGAGTGGGTGAATTTCATCAGGAGCTTATTTCATGTTTTGTGTTGGAAGGTCTTCCTGCTCCTGTGGTTCTGGGTTTGCCATGGTTAAGCAAACATAATCCATCCATTGACTGGCATACTAGACAAATTGTGGATTGGGGCGATTATTGTGTTGACAATTGCCTTAATACATCTTTTTCTGCTTTAACCACTAAGACTCTTCCTTCTTTTATATTGGATTTTTCTGATGTATTTTCTGAAGGTGGATGTCAGGATTTACCCCCTCACCGGGAATACGATTGTCCTATCAATCTTATCCCTGGAGCAAAATTTCCTAAATCCAGGCTGTACAACCTTTCTGGACCTGAGAGAACGGCCATGAAGGAATATATTGCGGAGAGTTTGGCCAAGGGACATATTAGGCCTTCCAAATCTCCTGTGGCAGCAGGGTTCTTTTTTGTTAAAAAAAAGGACGGAACCCTTAGGCCATGTCTGGATTTCCGTGAACTCAGTAGGATTACTGTCCGTGATCCATACCCCCTTCCTTTGATTCCTGACTTGTTTAACCAGATTGTTGATGCCAAGGTGTTCTCCAAGTTGGACTTAAGGGGGGCATATAATCTGGTCAGGATCAAAGAAGGGGATGAATGGAAGACAGCCTTTAACACTCCTGAGGGCCACTTTGAGAACCTGGTCATGCCTTTTGGGTTGACTAATGCTCCTGCTGTCTTCCAGCATTTTGTTAATGACATTTTTCATCATCTTGTATGGAGGTTTGTAGTCGTGTATTTGGATGACATACTAATCTATTCTCCAGATATGGTGACACATCAGGATCATGTGAGACAGGTGTTGCAAATTTTAAGAGATAACAAGTTGTATGCAAAATTAGAGAAATGTGCTTTTGCTGTACATGAGGTGCAATTCTTAGGATACCTGCTTTCATCTTCAGGTTTTCGTATGGATCCAGAGAAAGTCGGTGCTGTTCTGAACTGGGACCGACCTGAAAATCTGAAGGCTCTTATGCGATTTTTGGGGTTCACCAACTATTACCGAAAATTTATTAAGAACTATTCGACAATAGTTAAACCCCTAACTGACATGACTAAGAAAGGGACGGATGTCTCAGTGTGGTCTGATGCTGCGTTGCAAGCCTTCTCCGCTGTAAAGGAGTGCTTTTCTTCTGCCCCTATATTGGTGCAGCCAGATGTGTCACAACCTTTCATTGTGGAGGTTGACGCATCTGATGTGGGGGTAGGAGCTGTGTTGTCACAGGACCCGTCACCTGGTAAATGGCGCCCATGTGCTTTTTTTACGAAAAAGCTCTCTGCGGCGGAGAGAAATTACGATGTGGGTAACAGAGAGTTACTGGCCATTAAGTTGGCTTTTGAGGAATGGCGTCATTGGTTGGAAGGGGCGATTCATCCAATCACGGTATTCACTGATCACAAAAATCTTGCTTACCTGGAGTCGGCTAGATGACTTAATCCGAGGCAGGCCAGATGGTCTTTGTTTTTCACCAGATTCAATTTCATTGTCACATACCGTCCTGGGGTTAAGAATGTGAAGGCGGATGCCTTGTCACGTAGTTTTCCCGGGGGTGGTGATTTTGAAGATCCGAGCCCTATACTGTCTGAAGGAGTGGTGATATCCGCTCTTTACCCTGATCTTGAGGCTAAAGTGTTTGAGGCCCAGGGTGATGCGCCGGAGTCTTGCCCTCCCGGGAAGTTGTTTGTTCCTTCTGATTTGTGTCATAAGGTGGTTGAGGAGCATCATTCTTCGGTGCTTGTGGGACACCCTGGGAGTAAATCCACTGTCGACCTCATCTCTCGTAGATTCTGGTGGCCTGGGCTGCGTAAGTGTGTTGAGGAATATGTGTCAGCCTGTAGTGTCTGCGCACGCTCTAAGGTGACACATACTCGTCCCTCTGGATCCCTACTTCCGTTACCCATCCTGTCCAGACCATGGACTCACCTATCCATGGACTTCATTACTGATCTGCGTCGTCTGGTAAGACAGTTATTCTGGTGGTTGTAGATCGTTTTAGTAAAATGGCGCACTTTATTGCATTACCCGGACTCCCCAATGCTAAAACTCTTGCACAAGTGTTTGTTGACAACATTGTGAAACTTCATGGCATTCCCACTGACGTGGTCTCTGATCGTGGGACTCAGTTTGTGTCCAGATTCTGGAGGGCGTTCTGTACTCGTCTCGGGGTACAACTGTCTTTTTCTTCTGCCTTTCATCCCCAGACGAATGGACAGACAGAGCGTACCAATCAGAATTTAGAGACTTACTTGAGATGTTTTGTCTCTGAGAACCAGGAGGAGTGGTCCTCGTTTTTGTCTCTGGCAGAGTTTGCCATAAATAATTGCAGACAGGACTCCACTGGTAAGTCACCATTTTTTGGTGCATATGGCTTTCACCCGCAGTTTGGCACATTTTCTGGTTCTGATACTTCTGGTATTCCTGAGGAAGAACGTTTTTCGTCATCATTGTCTTCCATATGGCGAAAAATTCAAAATAACTTAATAAATATGGGTAACAAGTACAAACGTGTGGCTGACAGGAGACGCATGAATGGTCCGGACCTAAATGTGGGTGATTCTGTGTGGCTGTCTACTAGGAACATTAAGTTGAAAGTTTCTTCTTGGAAGTTGGGTCCAAGATTTATTGGTCCATATAAGATCACGGCCATTATTAATCCTGTAGCATTTCGTCTTAAACTTCCTCAGGCCCTGAAAATCCATAATGTGTTTCATAGATCTTTGTTGAAGAGGTATGTTGAACCTCTGGAGCCATCTCCCATGCCACCCGTGCCTGTCTTGGTGGATGGTAATTTGGAATTTCAGATTGTCAAGATCATTGATTCTCGAGTTCTTCGTGGGACCCTTCAATATCTGGTTCATTGGAAAGGTTATGGTCCTGAGGAGAGGTCATGGGTACCGGCATCTGACGTGAATGCCATTCGTTTGGTGAAAGCCTTTCACAGGTGTCATCCTGATAAAGTTGGTCCTGGGTGCCCGGAGGTCACCCGTAAAAGGGGGGGTAATGTCACGAGTAGGCTTGCGTCTGGAATCAGACGTTCTGCGCGGCTTTCTAAGTGACATATCTGACAGGCTATTCCCTTTGTTTGGGTGCTGTTCACCACACCCCTTCCCCTCAGCTGTTGCTGCTTGGCAATTAGCTTTCTCCTATTTACCCCTTCCTCTCCCAGTATCCCTTGCGGTTTATATCTTCTGCTTACCTGGTTGAGAGTGGTGCGGATCTCGGCTGAGATCCAGTTGCTGAGTTATCTGTTTAAGTTAAGTTTCTTCTGTTCCTTTTGTTGTTTTCCTTTTGGAGTCTCCTGTTCCTCCTTACGCTTGGAGGAACGGGTTTACTCTCTTGTGTCACTAGACTGCAGGGTTTCCTAGGGTTCATTTAGATTAGGTTCCTGTGTATGAACTTTTCTACCACCCAGGATTGTTCATACTTGTAGTCAGCTAGGTCCTAGTCTTAGGGTCCCCTGCAGGAGGTGACCGGTTCCCTGGTTTTGTCTGTTCCCATCCCTCATACGCTCGGTGTGGCTTTTCCCCCCACACCAGAGCGTGACAGGAATGCTCAGACCTGACACCTATAATGTGGTGGTGCACTATCTTTCTGGAAAAACTCAGAGAACGTGCCAGCTTCAGTGCATAAAGAGGAAAACATATCATCATGTAGCAGTTGAATGGCCCCCAAGGTCTCCCGATCTGACCCCCTTTGGGGTCATCTGAAGGCAATTGTCTATGCTGTGAAGATACGAGATGTGCAGCACCTGAAACTACGAATACTGGAAGCCTGTGCTAGCATTTCTTCTGTGGTGTTGCTATCAGTGTGTGAAGAGTGGGAGAAGAGGGTTTCATTGACAATCCAACACAATGGGCAGCACTTTGAACACATTTTATTAGTGGTCAGAAACTTGTAAATAACCCATGAAAGAAAATTAATATTAGCCTTATGCCACCATGAAACAAGCATATGTGAGGAGAAAGTGTGGCAACAGTTTACATCAAGCAGTTGAAATCCAACATGCCTGATCCTATTCTTCCTCAACATCTGCCATCGGGAGACAGTTGGGAGGACCCATAGACATAAGTTCCTGCAAAATCATCAGGTTCAGCCAACATACATCTACTGTGTATGGTCAACCTCTTCCTGTGTCTGATGAAGGTAAGGATAGTGCTTCCTTCCTCTGAAATTACATGTGTTAGGCTCAGATAGTACAGACTTTCTGCCTTTCACTGTAAATAATGTAAGCACATGTAGTATTGCCTCTCCCTATATATTATGTAGGTACTCTTGTTTCTCACATCTTGTAAATAATATAGGTATGACTAAATTATGTACCGATAGTACATAGTACATCTCCCTGCTGTCTAATATTGTAGGCACCGATATCACCTCCTCTACCTGAAACCAATGTATGCATAGTCATCACTATTTCCCTAAAGGCCCCTTTGAACTGCTGGGACATCAGGAGGATCACCGCTAACAAGCATTCATATGAACGCATGTTAGCAGTAATCTGCTGGTGTAAAGGTGCCGGCAAACACCCGATGAACGAACAAAACATTCATTCATCGGGTAATTGGATCAGCACTCTACTGCCGGTAAACAATGATTCCCTATGGGGAGGAGCGATGGCATTAGTGATCACTGCTCCCCATACTGTGGAGGAGATCGCTGCATGTACACTAAAATACAGAGGTCGCCTCCACTGATGAGCAGGCGATTGTTAGGAAGGAAGGTTTTCTTCCTGACAATCGTCAGCTCAATTGAGCAGTGTAAATGGTCCTCTCTCATGTGCTCATTGATTTTTTAACACAGCAATAAGAAAGAAAAAGCAGGAACTTTGTATCTTTAGGAATAAAGTATAGAAGCCAGTTAGTAAAAACCTGACTGCTGGGTAAAGAAACTAATTATAAAGTGACTTTCCTCTAAATAAGAGTAGGATGCCTTCACACATGGAAAATGTGCTGCAAGTGACAATCACTTCCATTCCCCTGAATGGGACTTGTAGAAATCCATGTTCTTTCCAAGAACACAACCCCTTTTAAATGAATGGAGGGGATTTTCAGTCACAGAAAATTTTAATGCGTGTGAAGGCAACATTAGGGTATAACATGTCAGCAAATAGCTCTTAAAGGGCATTTATCAGTAGATTTGTCCCTATGACACTGGCTG
Organism: Rhinella marina; assembly: GCA_900303285.1. NCBI lineage: Eukaryota > Metazoa > Chordata > Amphibia > Anura > Bufonidae > Rhinella > Rhinella marina. Next base: position 51,313 of record ONZH01025281.1, read on the forward strand.
ACCTGTTACATGTGCAACTTGGCAGCTGAAGGCATCCGTGTTGGTCCCATGTTCATATGTGCCCGCATTACTGAAAAAAATTGTTATACTATATGCAAATGAGCCTCTAGAAGCAAAGGGGGCATTATCATTACACCTAGAGGCTCAGCTCTCTCTGCAACTGCCTCTCCATCAGCACTTTGATTGACAGGACCAGGCAGACGTGATCACATTTATACTGCCTGGCTCTGTTAATCTAAGTGCAGAGGTTGCGGCAGTTCCAGCGACATCTGAGCCTCTAGGTGTAACGGCAACGCCCCCTTTGGTCCTAGAGGTTCATTTGCATGTATTAAAACATAATTTTTCTCAGCAATGAGGTTACATATGAACATGAAACCAACACAGATGTCTTCAGGGCCAAGTGCACATGTAACAGGTCAGCCAGTGTCATAGGTACAAATCTGCTGACAGATGCTCTTTAACTTGAAAACTCTCAATTTCTTATTAAGAACATCTTATTCTCAGTATGCATCAACTTGTTGGCTTTGGCATACAGTCTACAAAGCTTGGAATTATCTAGTAGGTGATATGTGTCGCTTGTCACACTATTCATGGAATATTATAGATTTACTATAGCGTCAGAATATCAGTAGACTAATATATGTTCTGCCTTCCATCAGTTTCATTTATTCAGAATGTCAGTCACCAATATGATTGTGAATAGTCCTACTATGGTTCTCCTGTCTTTTACAGCTGAAGATTAAAGGGGTTCTCCGAGTTATATATATTCTATCCTCAGGATAGGTCATCAATATCAGATTGGCGGGGGTCCGACACCTGGCACTACACGGGGTAGTGGTGAGTAGGTGTAATTACACCTAACTGCCCTTTCATTTCTATCGGAAGAATCACTCCCATAGACTTGTATGGGAGCAATTCTTCCCATAGAAATGAATGGGGCGGTGAGGTGTAATTACATCTACTCACCACTACCCCCGTGTTGGCCAGCATGTAAACAGTGAAGAGGAGGCAGCGCTGGTACGGCGCACGCCTCCTCTTCAAACAGCTGATTGGCAGGGGTGCCAGGTGTCGGACCCCCGCCGATCTGATATTGATGACCTATCCTGAGGATAGGTCATCAATATATACAACTCAGAAAACCCCTTTAAAGGGTTATTCCCATCTCGGACAATGGGGGCATATCGCTAGGATATGCCCCCATTGTCCTATAGGTGTGGGTCCCACCGCTGGGACCCGCACCTATATCGAGAACGGGGCCCCGAAAGTCATGGAGGGCGCACCGCGCATGCGCGGCCGCCCTCCATTCATTTGTATGGGGCCGGCGAAAATAGCTGATTTTGGTTCACGTATTGTCTACTCTATAATGATCTAATCCCATAATGCACTTGTACAACAATGGCTACTCTGAGAGATACTCAGAGAAAAAAAATAAAGAAAAATTGATTTTTATACATAGTTTATAGCTTTGGATATGTGCTGATGCAAATAGAGCCCCATTGCAAACTAGACCCCACATTATGGTGTTGGGTTTTACCACCTATGAAGGACCTTGTGTTTCTTTCCACTTCTACCCCATCTCCATGATCTTAAGGCTGATTCATACCCATTTGTTTGCATACCATGAATTTCCTCTGTACCTGCAGCATGTAATGCACTATTATTAGCCACCTAATAGTAGAGTTGATAGAACCAACCAAGGCTGTGTCCATGCTTGCCCAGGACCTGATGGCAGCCTCATGTTCTGCCTCTTTGATACATCTGCCATTGTGCTGATAAACAGTATCTCAACCCATGACGCCATAGTAATGTATTATCCAGTTTCACTCCAACACGGTTCACTGGTAAATATTGTACATTTAAAGGCTATGTACACCTTTTGGGGGCATTTTTTTATAATTGCATTTTACTTATTTTGGGCTAAAAACCTTTTTTTCAATTGGTCTTTATTAAAAACATTCAGCCGTTCTGTCACAAAGGGTTAACTGTTTGTCTAGCTGTGTGAATCCTACTTCCACTTTCACAGTGTGCAGGTTATCCAGTAAACCTTATCTCTAAATTGCTCAAAGATCATTAACATTTTTAGTAAGATAAGAATTGAGCAATAATGAGTGTTTATAGGGTCAGAGATTAGAGATCAGGAGCCATTAGCTGAGCTGCCTGATGGAACAGAGTAAAAATACAGAGCATGCTACTAGAGAATCTAGAGAAAGGGGCTCAAAAATGTTAATGATGAACAACTGAAAAAAAAAAAGATTTTTAGCTCAAAATAAGTACAATACATAATAAAAAAATGCCCCTAAAGATGTACATAGTCTTTAACATAGAGTTTAATTGGAATTTAGTGCAAATACTACATATGACATATCACATGGCTGCAATGTTGGACAGGCGTGTCTGGGACCCACCCTACAGCTGCAAGAAAATATTACCTGATAATTTTTAGTCCTTATGCACAAGAAAGTGTGCATTTTAGCATGCAATACAGTGTGCAAATCAAGACTATGCTGTACACTGCACTATATAAATGTGCACTATATTAAGCAATGAAACTCTTTTAGGTGAGAACTGAATCTGCTTTTTCATGTGTTTTACTCGGTGTTCGACAGGATGGGGGTGGAGGTGTAAGCATTGGCGAAAAGCTACCAAAAGTAAAGTACCAAAATATTATGGCAGTGTTGGAGGGAAGCTAAGACCAGTGTAAAAATCCAGTCTTAGTAAATGATCCCCCATCAGGGTTGCCAACCAGAATTTTTCTTTTTTTCTGTACAACTTATCCCAAAATCACGGACAGCCTGCATTTTTTATGGACAAATTGAAAAACCATAATGAATGATAAGCATTATAAGTAATACAGGTCTATAGCTCAATATACTGATAAGACCTCATTACCTGCATTTACTGTGACCTGTAAAATGATGACAATTACCACCAAAATAATCTAGTCCAGTACCATCAGCCTCAAGAAATCACGGACACCTCGATTTTTTTTTTACGGACACACGAAAAAAAGTTCCCTAATTTTACCGACTGTCGAGAAATTTCTAGACGGTTGGCAATCCTCTCCCCCATAGTGTTGTCAGGAGTATATATATATATATATATATATATATATATATATATATATATTAGACAAAGAAGGTGTGCCCATAAGAACTATGACAAGTTTAGGTCTAAGCTACTCTGGCTTCTGGGTGTTGTGATGGAGGCTATGTATAATTCCGTATTGCGTTTCTGTTGATTTACTGTATTGCGTTTATCTTGTTGATTTACTAGTTGTATATCTTGCATGTCTCTTTTGATATAATTTTTCTTGCATCCTTTGATACTTTGTATGTGTTTTGTCTTTGTGTATTTTTTCTTTCTGTCTTTAAACACTCTAAAACTTTATTGTTTTACTTAGTTATGTGTCCTGCATCACTGCTTCTGTGGCAGTGTCAATGTTGTTCCCTGACATCAATATAACACGGCATTTCCATTACACTATAAAAGCAAGTATTATGGCTACTTACCTTGCCACGTTGCAGCGTGATATTCCTGCTGGCAGCCGTGTTGCCGTTTCTCTGCACATGGCCATGGGCCACTGTTGATACTGACTTAGCATTGCCTCTGGATTTTCCTTTGACTTGCTCTTTTAAATTTGTCACCTTATTCTCACAGTTCTACCTCCAGGATTCTACACCTCCATGTAGCCATCATCAAACCAATTGTGTAGGAGGAGTCACTTACCCAGGGAGAGTAGTAAGGCTACATCTACACAAGACATAAAATACAGTGGAAAATTATCTGCAAAAATTACGTACTTCCCATTCCTCCACTGGTCACTGTGAGAGTTGAGCCCCCCAAAATGGGCATTTCTCTAACCTTACAAGGAGGCTATTTTGCTCCATAAGGGGCCACTGCAACTTTTCCCGAAATCTACTTCACATCTGCTACCTGTTGATTCAATAAGATTGGCCAACTGTGTTAAATAAAGAGAGATTAAAAGAAGAGAGAGATTAGAAGTATGGGAAATATTAGCTAGGTTAGGCCTGAGGTTTCTGCATTGGCTGGAGGTCACCCATCTCAGGATGAATGCCCCAGTAGAGGCCAAACATTCTAAGGTTAACACAACAGCAGTCCCATATAGACTATGGATTAGTGTACTCAGGAAACAAATGAAGGGAAGAAATGAAGTGAAGAAAATCTGCAATGTATGAGCCATGTGTGAACACAGCCCATCAGTCTTCAACATTCAGTTCAGTTGGAACAAAAAGTAAATTTGAGCTCAGTCTGCATTTGTCGTTAAAATCCACTGTAATATCACGAACATAATAAAAAAAAATTATGTGAACACCAACAAAAGTAAAAAGACCTGAGAAACTTCTGTTTCACAAAGGAACCAAACATAAGCATATTCCACTGACTCAGCTCCTAAGTCAGCAGACTGTTTTGCTCATGTACCAGTAATTACTTTTTTTAACCTTTATCAAGCAACATGAAATCCCACCTCGTTTCAGTGAATATTTTAGATTTCTTGGGACAAAAGCAGGTCCAGACACATTAAACCTGAATAATGCACAAAGTAGCTTCTCTTGAGAATCTGCAAAGAACAGACTGTTTTCTGCTGTGCGGAGGGTACACTGTCTCCCATGAATATCCCGTAGAACAATCCTTTATCTAAGATGTTCAATACATCAGAAGCCTCTGGCGGTGGCAAAGACTTAATGAGTTATACAAACACAAACCAATTTTATCTTTTTACTTATGTCTTTATGATTACTGGGAGTCATGCAAGATGTCACAAAGCAATATTTTACCACTGACCAATACATTTTTATGATTGGACGGAGCTTTTAAAACTGAAGGATAAAGATTTATAGAACATGAGATGTACAACCATGTTATAACAATAAATGTGGGAACAAAAAGAAAAAAAGGCCGGCGATGCCAAGAAAGGAGTATAAAAAAAGTTTATTATAAATAGAATATCAGATAAACGCAATGCATTTCAATGTGGACATCACTTCTTCATTGGGCCATGTACTGATAGGATACACATACAGTATATATACAGTGGGGGAAAAAAAGTATTTAGTCAGCCACCAATTGTGCAAGTTCTCCCACTTAAAAAGATGAGAGAGGTCTGTAATTGACATTATAGGTAGACCTCAACTATGAGAGATAAAATGAGAAAACAAATCCAGAAAATCACATTGTCTAATTTTTAAAGAAGTTATTTGCAAATTATGGTGGAAAATAAGTATTTGGTCAATCACAAAAGTTAATCTCAATACTTTGTTATATATCCTTTGTTAGCAAAGACAGAGGTCAAACATTTTCTGTACTTCACAAGGTTGGCACACACTGTTGCTGGTATGTTGTTATATATATATATATTTATATATAATATGATATATTCCTCCATGCAGATCTCCTCTAAAACAGTGATGTTTTGGGGCTGTCGCTGGGCAACACAGACTTTCAACTTCCTTTAAATGTTTTCTATGGGGGTTGAGATCTGGAGACTGGCTAGGCCACTCCAGGACCTTGAAATTCTTCTTACAAAGCCACTCCTTCGTTGCCCTGGCAGTGTGCTTGGGATCATTGTCATGCTGAAAGATCCAGCCACGTTTCATCTTCAATGCCCTTGCTGATGGAAGGAGGTTTGCACTCAAAATCTCATGATACATGACCCCATTCATTCTTTCATGTCCACGGATCAGTCGTCCTGGTCCCTTTGCAGAGAAACCGCCCCAAAGTATGATGTTGCCACCCCCATGCTTCACAGTAGGTATAGTGCTCTTTGGATGCAACTCAGCATTTACTCTCCTCCAAACACGACGAGTTGTGTTTCTACCAAACAGTTCTACTTTGATTTCATCTGACCATAGGACATTCTCCCCATACTCTCTAGCAAACTTCAGACGGGCCTGGATATGTACTGGCTTAAGCAGGGGAACACGTCTGGCACTGCAGGATCTGAGTCCCTGGTGGCATAGTGTGTTACTGACGGTAGCCTTTGTTATGTTGGTCCCAGCTTTCTGCAGGTCATTTACTAGATCCCCCCATGTGGTTCTGGGATTTTTGCTCACAGTTCTTGTGATCATTTTGACCCCACGGGGTGAGATCTTGCGTGGAGCCCCTGATGGAGGGAGATTATCAGTGGTCTTGTATGTCTTCCATTTTCTAATTATTGCTCCCACAGTTGATTTCTTCACACCAAGCTGCTTGTCTATTGTAGATTCAGTCTTCCCAGTCTGGTGCCGTTCTACAATTTTGTTTCTGGTGTCCTTCGACAGTTCTTTTGTCTTCACCACAGTGGAGTTTGGAGTGTGATTGTTTGAGGTTGTGGACAGGTGTCTTTTATACTGATAACAAGTTCAAACAGGTGCCATTACTTAAAGAAGAAGTTACAGGTTTGTGAGAGCCAGAAATCTTGCTTGTTTGTAGGTGACCAAATACTTATTTTCCACCATAATTTGCAAATAAACTATTTTTAAGTGGGAGAACTTGCACAATTGGTGGCTGACTAAATACTCCCCCCCCCACTGTATATAGGGCATGTAACAAGAAATAACTTTTAACCTTTTTTACACTGGTTATTAAATTTTTTTAAAAGCATCTAACAGGAAATGACCTTTACCCTTGCTCACACTGGTTATTAAAGATTTTTAAAAAGTATAAAATACTAAACAAATAGTAACAGCACATAACAAAAATTGATACATGAAATGTTGACCATAAATAAATAATAATCATACTCTAGTACAAATTGCCACCCAGGTTAAAAGAAACAATAAAGTATTCACCCATCAATTAAAAAGAGGACTCCACCTTGCCATTCAGACCACTAGGTTTAGTCCAAAAGGACTCTCGCTGTCTCAACCTCAGGAAACGATTGGGAACACTAATCGGATAGAAACCACTGTAACGCTATGAAAACTGTTATTGTGTTCCACTGCACAATGCTGTAACAAACTATGTTTTAAAACTTCTTTGGACATTGGACCTATGTTTGTTCATCCTATTACGCAGGGGCTAGATAGTGCTGCTGACATATTGCAGGACTACTGAGCTGTAACCTGGGTGACAATTTTTACCATTAAAATATGATTATTATTTATGTATGGTCTATAGCTCATGTATTAATATTTGTTATGTGTTGTTACTATGGTATTTTATCTTTAATAACCAGAGTGAAAAAGGTAAATGTAATTTCCTGTTAGATGCCTTTTTTAATCTTTAAAGGTTTCCTGCTAGATGCCCTATACAGTCCTGCTCATCATTATTGGCACCAATGAAGTTTAAGTACATAATGTGGAATATCTCCTGAAAAAAAAGGAATTAAGTGAAGCAGCTTTTTTTGTATAGAGCCCTCATGTTAAATACAAAAGAGCAAATGATAAACAACAATTAAAAAAAACAATGGGAGGGAAAAATAGAAAAAACCTAAAGCTTGATGGGACACTGGTATTGGCACCCTTAACATTTAATTAGTATGGAAACACATTTTGACTCGCCTGTGCTAAATCACAAATGAGAATCACCTGGGATAAATTGTCGGTGCCCATGTGACATGAATTAGCCAATGAATGATGACTTCAGTGTTTAAAAAAGCCACATGTTAGGTCCTTTGACTTACCTTTGACCTTTGTCACAATGGTGAAGACAAAGGAGCTGTCTGAGGACATCAGAACTGCTATTATTAGCAAACACAAAACTTCCAAAGGATATAAGGCCATCTCCAAAGACCTTGGTATCCCAGTTTCAACAATGTTATTAAGAAGTTTGCCAAGCATGGAAACGTCAAGAACTTCCCTGGACGTTGGGGAAAGAGGAAAATTGACAAGAGATGTCTTCAAAGGTTGGTGCAAATGGTGGAAAAAACACAACGTCAAACATCCAAAGACCTGAAGGCCAACCTGGAACAGTTTGGGGTCATGGTTTCAACAAGCACCATACGCTGCACATTAAACCAAGCAGAGCTTTATGGGCAAAGGCCAAGGAAGAAACCATTGCTGAAGAAAAGACATAAAAAGAAACAACTGATCTTTGCCAAAGAGTACCTTGACAAACCACAATCCTTCTGGAAAAATGTTCTGTGGACAGATGAAACAAAAATCAAGCTTTTTGACAATGCAGAGCAACAGTTTGTTTACAGACGGCGCAATAAAGCTTATAAGGAAAAGAACACCCTACCAACAGTTAAGCATGGTGGAGGATCCATAATGCTATGGGGTTGCTTTCCTGCGTCTGATACTGCAGAGCTTGACTGTATCAAAGGAATCATGAAATCAGAGAATTATCAAGAGATTTTAGAGCAAAATGTCCTACCCAGTGTAAGAAAACTTGGTTTGAGTCGAAGATCATGGGTCCTCCAGCAAAAAAGGACCCAAAGCACACATTCAAAAGTACACAGGAATGGTGGAAAAAGAAAAAATGGACTGTTTTAAAATGGCCTGCAATGAGTCCTGACTTTAATCCCATTGAAAATCTTGGGGGTGAGCTGAAACCTGCCATTGGGAAAAAGAACCCTGCAAACATTCAAGAGCCTGAACAAACTGCAGACGAAGAGTGTAAGAAAATACCACAAGAGAAGTGCAAGAAGATTATAGATGGCTACAAGAAATGTTTGGAGGCTGTCATCAATGCCAAAGGGTGTGCAACCAAGTATTAAATAGGGGCTTTTATTGCTGCACATGCTGTTTATTCTGTTTATTCTTTGAAATTATAACATATCAGTTGAAAAACAATATTTTATTGTTGTATTACTTTGGACTACTAATTAAAAAATCATGAGGTTATAACTTTGGTACATTTCCATTTATTTCTGAAGATATTATACAGTCTATGAAAAAAATAAAGGGGTGCCAATAATGGTGAGCAGCACTGTATATATGGGTGTGTCCTTTCAGTTTGGCACTGTACATGGCCTGATGAAGATGTGATGTCCACATTGAAATGCATTGCCTTTATCCAATATTCTATTTATTTAAAAAAATGTGTATGCCTTCCTTTGCAGCTTCTGCCATTTTTTATTTTTTTATTCTTGCATTTTAACCCCTTCAACCCCGGGCCTGTTTTCACCTTCCAGACCAGGACATTTTTTGCAAATCTGACATGTGTCACTTTATGTGGTAATAACTTTGGAACGCTTTTACTTATCCAGGCCATTCTGAGATTGTTTTCTCGTCACATATTGTGCTTCACGATAGAAGTAAATTTGTAGCAAAATATTTCATTTTTATTTATTAAAAAATACCAAATTTTGCAAAAATTTGGAAAAATTTGCAAATTTCCAAATTTCTATTTCTCTACTTTCAAAATACATAGTAATACCTCCAAAAATAGTTATTATTTTACATTCCCCATATGTCTACTTTATGTTGGCATCATTTTATAAATGTCATTTTACTTTTTTAGGATGTTAGAAAGCTTAGAAGTTTAGAAGAAATTTTTCAAATTTTCAACAAAATTTCCAAAACCATTTTTTAAGCACCAATTCAGATATAAAGTGATTTTGAGGGGCTTACGTAATTGAAACCACCCATAAATGACCCCATTTTAGAAACTACACCCCTCAAATTATAAAAAACTGATGTTACAAACTTTGTTAACCTTTGAGCTGTTCCACAAGAATTAAAGGAAAATGGAGGTGAAATTTCAAAATTTCACTTTTTTGGTAGATTATTCATGCTAATAATTTTTTTCTTGCAACACAGCAAGGGTTAAGAGCAAACTAAACCTTAATATACATTGCTCTGATTCTGCAGTTTACAGAAATACTCCATATGTGGTGGTAAACGTCTCTATGGGTTTGTGGCAGTGGTAAGAAGGAAAGGAGCGCCATACGAATTTTGGAGGCAGATTTTGCTAGAATGGTTTTTAGGCACCATTTTGTAATTGAGAGACCCTGACGTACCCCTACAGTGGAAACCCTCAAAAAGTGATCCCATTTTGGAAACTACACCCTTCAAAGAATATATTAAGGGGGTTACTGACCACTTTGACCCCCTAAGCGGTTTACGGAATTTGGAAACACTTGGCTGTGAAAATGAAAAGTTTCATTTCTTCCAATAAAATGTTGCTTTAGCCCCAAATGTTTCATTTTCACAAGGGGTAACAGGAGAAAAGCACCCCATAATTTGTTCCCCATTTTCTCCTGAGTACGGCAACACCCCATATGTGGTGGTAAACTTCTGTGGGGGCACATTGCAGGACTCAGAACAGAAGGAGCGCCATATGGATTTTTCAGCACAGATTTTGATGGATTGGTTTGCAGAAGCCATTGATTTTTATTTTTTTGAGTTATTGTCTTATGTAGGGGCTCATTTTTTGCAGGATGAGGTGACGTTTTCATTGGTACCATTTTGGGTTAAATACGCCTTTTTGATCGCCTGCTATTACACTTTTTGTGAGGCAAGAGGGAAAAAAATGGCTGTTTTGGCATAGTTTTAAAAAAATTCTTTTTACAGCACTCACTTAGGGGGCCATATCATGTAATATTTTTATAGAGCAGGTTGTTACGGACGCGGCAATACCCAATATGTCTAACATTTTCATTTTTGGAAAGTTTTACACATTAGATGCATTTTTGAACAAAATAAAATATTTTTTTGTGTTGCCATTTTCTGAGAGCCATATTTTTTTTACTTTTCAGGCAATTGTCTTAGGTAGGGTCTCATTTTTTGCGGGACAAGATCGCTGTTTGATTGGTACCATTTTGGGGTACATACGCTTTTGATCACCTGCTATTACACTTTTTGTAAGGGAAGGTGACCAAAAAATGTCTGTTTTGGCACTGTTTTTTTTTGTTTTTTACTGCGTTCACCTGGCGGGGTGGATCATATGATATTTTTATAGAGCCAGTCGCTATTTTTCACAATTTTTTTTAACTTTATTTTGTGAAAAGGACGCTTTTTTTAACTTTAAACTTTTTTTTTGTAAAACTTTATTTTTTTTCCACTTTTTTTCACTTTATTTTTTTACACTTTTTTAACTTTTGGGGGTCTGATCCACTTTACAATGCATTACAATACTTCTGTATTGTAATGCATTAGCTGTAAGTGTATTTCTCAATGTAATAGACTTACAGCCTGCTTCCTGTGAGGGGGGCTAGATCTTACAGGCTCGCAGGGATGGCAGCCACGATGCCTAAGGAAGGCATCGGGCTGCCATCTAAGCCATCGGGTCCCCGTCACAGCAGCGTGGGGATCCGATGGACACCCCTTCCCACTGCCCGCATCGCATGTGCCGCGGTCAGCGCTGACCGTGGCACATGAAGGGTTAATGCCCCGGCATCGGTGTTTTCCTGCACCCGCTCCTGCACCCGCCTGATCAGCGCGCTGTAGTACTACGGCGCTGGGCGGGAAGTCACTTCCCGCAGCGCCGTACATGTACGGCGCTGGGCGGGAAGGGGTTAACATCAGGGATTGTCCTTCGTCACCCATATTGTGCTGTGCTGCACTCAAGGACTACTACTATATGCCCTAACAGCATTGTGCTTAGGCCCCATTCAGACGACCGTGTTTCACGGCCGTATACGGGCCGTGAAAGCCCGGCCTGTGCTGCCCCAGAGGACGGGAGAGCACGGCGTCATTGGTTTTTTCTAAGTTCCCAATCTGCCCCTGGTGTTCATACATACCACTGTAATATGGCTCAGTACAACTCTGAGAGGTCTAAGGGGCCCTAATCTACTTCTGTATGTCATCTACCACACTTCATGAGAACCATATTATTGAGGTATGCTCCAGAAACTCGGCTTCTAGGGATGCATGTGGACCTGTTTGTAGGTCCCATAAGTATGAGGATTGCAGACCGTTCCATTGTTCAGAGAACTAGGCACTCTGTGTGTGTCCACTAATAGGCATAACAAGTACTTTCTATAAATCTATTGATTTTATATGAACTACATCTACAATATAACCATACGTTTTTCAGCAGCCTTTGGAAGAAAGGAACCTCAGGGTACTGCAAAATGTGACCTAAAAATTCTGCTAGGATCAAAATGTCCAGTCATATACAGACAGGTGTGCAGAACAAGAATGTGCAGTACCACATAAAATGTACTTTCTATGTCCTCCATATCTCTGTAGCTTTGCAAAGGAAAGTTCAGGAGGTGGCCATGTGAAATTTAGAACATTGGCTTACATAACTGAACAAATTACTGATGTGTGAGAAGACATGAAGATCTTAGACTTCCATCTTTGGAAACCCACAAAGAACTTTCACTACTATGTACAGCAGATCGCAATTTTTAGAGTGAAAATTATAATTTAGTATTTTCCTATCAAGCCCTCTCTGCTTAATATACTTCACTGGTCCAGGGCAACATGCAAAGTATGCCTTCTAGCTTCTTAGCTCTTTAGACAGTTTTTCTTAAAATTTAAGCCCACATAGTACCAACATAATACTACCATATAGTGCCCAATAATATGTAAATGTTATAATATTCACTTAAAGAGTTTACATACCGTAATACAGCAATTCAATACCAAAATAACACCACCACACACAAATTATATTGGCTGGGTTCACTCTGCCCCAGCGGCTCCCATTCTTAGGCAACTCCTTAGAAATTTTGGCTTTTGGCAATTTTCCAGGTTTACCAACCTGTAAAACTAGTTTCTGATACTGCACCCAAAGTTGGTCTTTCTGCATTTGGTTGTTATTTTTTAGAGTTTTTGTATCTTCTCTCGAAAAAAAGGGATGTGATGCATACGAGATGTCACATATTGAATACTGATTAATGGCATTAATTTGCTCAGTGACAATGTACAGTCCAATACAACAGTTTCATTACTTGATATTTGATCCTATCATGTTCCATTCAGTTGCGTCAGCCATTTAATCACCTTCTTATTGTCTATGTTTCCTCCAGCACTATAATTTGTCACCCCAGTCCTGGGACTCAAGAACTCAACGGCCATGGCTGCAGAAATCATAATGTCATATCTTGTTACTCTGCTGTGTAAATCAATGATCGTCATTTCCATCAGTAAAGGTCACTACAGATGAGTCAGGGATTGATTGCAAAGTCCTGCTAAGGAATACAGTGCTCTGTTTGTGTTCAGTGTTGTCATCGTGATCTCTCATCTGCTTTCTGGAATGTGGCTGTTCTCTGTATATACAGCATTTCACTATTACATCTTATGGCTTGCGGGTTCCGAAAATATCATTGTATTAAAGTGAGATCTGAGATTGACTTAGGTGCATAAAAGTTTCTTAAATTATGATATGATATATAAAAAAAGATTGCATACAGGGTAAACTAAAAAACGGTCACCAAAACTGTGAACAAATGAGCGAGCTCCCCATCGACCAGTTCCCAACACAGTACCTGGCCGACGCCCATATGATACAAATAGATGTGGTGACAGCAAGACACATCTTACTCTGATGATGTCTTCAATGGAGCTAATCTCTTTGTTACATAGATAGATGTTTTCTAGCCTCCTGGCCCCTCCTAGCCCCACCTGGAGGTCTTCACAGTGCAATACACAAGTACAGTTACTTCAGACTTCAGGAATGCGGCAAGGTACCACTAACCAACAACTTTACAAGGTATTAAATAGAAAAGAATCACTAAAATACCTTGTTATACAATCATACAGAAGGGGACAGAAGAGATATTATCAGATACCAAACATCAGGCAGGTAAATCTAAAATGCACAGAGGAACTACTGTTAGGAATCCTTATCTTTGGTTCTTAGAAGGTGGTAAAATATTTGATGATGGATTAAAGGGTTAATCCAACCCGATCCAAAAGAGTTCCTTGGGAAGCAATAGGTATAAAAAAAAAGAAAGGTGAACTCCACATCCAGGTGCGCTCCTTGAATTCTACTATACTTCAAACTGCCGTAGTTCAGCCTGGTGGTGCACTCTCAAACACAATATCCTCCCATAATGAGGTTTTACAATGCTCACTGCGAGATGTAGTCCTTTAACAGACTTGTATTTGTCTTTCCTATATGACTAGGGACCTGAGACCTTTACCTCTAGCCAAAATGCAGTGAAGTCCACAAGCCAGTGTACGTGCATTACCTTCATGGGCAGTTGTCCTTCACCAAGCAATATGGCTGCTTAATCTTCAATAAAGTTACTTTCTGTATTCTCAAAGTGGAGTCCCTGATAGGCCCCAGTTACTCTGCTGTATGTCTCCTCGCGAGAGTCAGATTCCTGCAGAGCTGCTTTCCGCCCAAACTCCAACGCTAGACTGCATCTGGAAAGAGAACAAGCCCAGAGATTAGGCAATCATACTAAGTGTGTGTGTGTGTGTGTGTGTGTGTGTGTGGGGGGGGGTTGGTTAACCTTTTATGGACAGAATTGAACATAACAGTACAAAATATAAACGTTTGAACCTTATTCACACATTAAAGTACATGTCATTTATCAGGCTTGGTTATGAAAAAACTGTACAACTATCATCTTTAGCAGTGGCCCCTAGGTCTGCACAACCAGAGCAGTAGTGGTGCTATAACCTGGTGAGGTAAGTAACATGACCAATATGCTCTTCCCAGGGGTGTAACTACCATAGCGGCAGACCATGCGACTGCTATGGAGCCCATGGCAAGAGGGGGCCCAGTTGGGATCACCCCCTCTTCTACTGGGGGTGAAAACTTGGTCAGGACTCTACCGACTAAAGGAACTTTTAGCGAGTGAGGCAGTGAAAAAATCGCCCAACGGTCATTGAAAAGGGTTTAGGTGGAAACCCTTCTGTCCTGTGTGGGGGCCTGGTTTGATCCTTGCTATGGGGCCCTTACTTCTCTATGTACGCCACTGCCTGTTCCTATCCTTTTTTCTTGAAAGGCATTAGATACTGCTTGGAATTTGGCAATGTTACATCAAATGTTGACAGGTAACCAGCCTGCTGGGCCTAAGTTAGCCAGAAAGAACCTGGCCTAAGGCTGCCGCCCATTGGTTCTATAAGTGCAAGATACACATCAGATTATACCTATAAAGGTAATGGAAAATGCTTACAACGCTGTATTACATAAGAGTCTTGTAGTGTGTTGCTGAAACGTGCAGCTTTACTGTAATTAAGTGCAAATATGTTACCCATTCAACCATAAAGTTATTAACATGAATTAGCATTATTAACGATAATCTAATTCTAACACTTTTTAAATCATTCCATGTACTTGATGGGAGAGCAGCTTGGCAGTACACAAATTAAACCTGGCTCTTTATACGTTTAACCCCTTCATGACTGCTTTCTGATGAGATTCCAGCAATTTGCTGTCCATATGGTTAACAATACGCATTCATTCTGCTTTATTTGCTATCATTATCTTTATTGTGCTGTTTTATCGTTTTTTCCCATTATTAGTCATTGCATGTAATGGATCAGGGTAATAATAGTTCCTATAGTGCTCATTACCATTATTCCGATAAACCTTTTTTTTATTCTTTTTTTAAAACTTTTTTAATGCTTTTTACTTTTTTAGCTGAGTGCTTAGCCAAAATGTAAATCTTGACTGCTTATGAATCCTCATGTGCAGTCTGCTACCTACTTTTTCTACCTTCAGTTTCCAAGGCAGGAAATAGCTCTATGGAGACTACAATTGTCAGTTATCTGTGGTATCATTGTGCAGTGTGCTAGCAACACACTGAGGAGTTAATGTGTTAACCCCTTAGTAACCACCCATATACCTTTTTACGGCAGTCACTAAGTGGCCCTAGGCTGCCCCTCCTCCATCTCTAGTGCTACATGGATCTCCGGCGCTGCATGGGTCTCATTGGCTCTTTCATGCGAGCCGATCTTTTGTTCTAAAGGCTTGAACTAGCAGGATCGCCAATCCGAGCCTTTTAACTCCCTACATGCAGCGGGCAATATGGCCCGCAGCATGTAAGCAGTTACAGAAGGAATGGACTTCCTCTGTCTCCCATCAGCGCCACACAAATGTGATTGCGTTGTGCTGAAGTCAGTACAGGCAAACTGGGGCCTAGTGAAGGTCCCAGGCCTGCCTCCAACATGTGACCCTGCTGGTGAATATCAGCATTCACATTAAAGCACTGACATTAAAATACATTGCACTACAGGAATAGTGCAATGTATTATAGAAGCGAGCAAAAGATCAAAGATCGCCTATTATAGTCCCCTTGTGGGACTATTAAATGTATTAAAAAAAAGGAAAAAAAAAATCCAAATAAAAAATATACCTTTTTACTAATGAAAATAAAACACTTTTTAATGAAATAAATAAATCTCCACATATTTGGTATCACCATGTTTGTGCAATTTTCATTTAATTTTTCCTGTATGGTGAACGCTGTAAAAAAAAAACAAACAAAAAAAAACAACAACAACACAAAATTTGCCAGAATTGCTGCTTTTTTCTTATTTGCCACAAAAAAAGAATAAAAACTGTTCAAAAAGCGTTATGTACCCCAAAATGATGCACGGAAAGAACAGATGGGGACTTTCAAACGAGAACGGTACTGTTTGCTTCAGCTAGGCTTAAGTGGTTGCATGTCTCTCAGGCAGAACTAAGGATATAATATTTAATACACTTAATATGCTGGCTGTTGTTCACCCGTTTACTCAATGCCCTCTTGACCACTGTGCTCTCCGAGGACCAGCTGCTCCTGATCCTTGACTTTATTATATCTAATCCATTCTAAAAGTCCATTAACAAGGTATCATATATTTTAAAATCTGTGGGTGTCACTGCTTCAACCTCTCACTAGGACTCTAGGCTGGTGTGCCAATTATTAAGTGCCACTCACCGCCACTTGCTAGCTAACAACCACTGAGAGAAGCTGTTTATTCCTATACCAGCCGTTGAGGAGTTCCCTAAGGAACTAGTTACCACTAGATGCCCTCAGTGTACTTCTCCAAGAGCATAGTTCCTTTTACTGGAATAGCATGCCATAGCAAAAGGGTTCTCCCATGACTAATGTAAAAAAATGAAAATTAGATCATATAGTACATGTGAATCTTTTTCTAACAAAGCTAGAACCATGTACCTCACATGGTTCTAGAAATCTCCCCATTCATTGCTCTGCTAGATTTATATCAAGCTGGCAGCTCAAGGGGAGTGTCTTTTCTGCTGCAGCTCTCTCCCTATCAATGCTCAGGAGGCAGTTGAAGGGCAAAGATGAGCATGTCCGGCCATCTCGGTGAGCTGGACAAAAAAAAATTGGAAAAAAAACAACAACAACAGGTGGTGCTACACAGACAAAGCTGTTGTGTGTACTCTCCACTGCTTGATGATGGCAGCCCATATGTTGTTGTAAATGGATTTTTCTAAATACAAAGTTTACACTTGTAGTGGTTATAATATTGTCAAATGCATTTTTGAACTTCTTTGTTCCTTTTTAAGTGGCTAAAAATAATAATGTGCTATTTGCCTTTCCTACTCACTTATATAGGGACCAGGAATACGTATAAAATCCAGACAGGACTCTTCTGTATATACCTTATTTTTCGACCTATAAGACGCACCTGCCCATAAGAAGCACCTAGGTTTTAGAGGAGGAAAATAAGAAAAATTTTTTTCATTAAATCTCAAATCAGACCACCGATCAGAGCCCCAATGTTATATGAATCAGACCTCAGCTTAGAGCCCGAATCAAACCCCCAATATTAATCGGACCTTAGATCAGACCCCCAATGTTAATAAGACACCCAATCAGAACTTAACCCCCAATGTTAATAAGACCCCATTCAGACCTCAGCTCAAACCCCCATTGTTCATAAGATCCACAATCTGACCTGAGATACGAGCCCCAATGTGAATAAGACCCCCCATTCAGACTTCAGATCAGACTCCCTTTGTGAATGACCCTCAATCAGACCACAGGTCAATGCCCCAATGGGAATAAGACTCCCCTTTCAGACTTCAGACCAGACCCCCATGTTAATCAGCGCTCAGAGCAGACAAACAAAATCAACTTACATCTCCTGCTCCAGACTCGGCTGCCACACCTGAGAATTAGCGTTATTACTGGTCTTCCTGCCGTGCTGTGCGGTGACATGACGTTGCACATTATAAGGTCACAGAGCACGCCAATGTCCTCGTGCTGTGCACAGGACATAGCACAGCGTTAGGAGCCTTGCAGGAGAAGACTAAGAAGTGTTGAGTACAGAGCCCATGGAGCGCTGCATTCACCGCTTCCCGGTCCTCCTGTACTAAAGAGCACTTCCATAATTAGTATTCTCCCCATAAGACGCACTGACATTTTCTCACCACTTTGGGGGGGAAAAAATGCATCTTATACGGTGAAAAATATGATAATATTATACATATTACATTGTTCTACATATGGCAAACACATTTTGCATATATTCATTTATCAATCATATTATATATATGAATACATAAAAAAAGAAATCAGAAAAAAAGAAAACTTGTTAACTGTGGACATATGTGTGTATCTGCTTCCATTTGCACACACTGCACCCCCTCTATTAATTAAAAAAATGTTACAACATAAAATACCAAATAGGCTTGAGAGAATTTACCTTCGGATCATAGATCCAAATCCAATTAGTTCAAAAACTTTGTTTTTAATGATGCTTCTGTACAGCGTTAAAGTGTATTGGCTCCGTGGAGACAAACCTCGTCTCGCCTGAAGTCGCACAAGACTTTGGTGAATTACTACTGTATTAAAAATAGTTTAAAATAGTAATCTGAAGTGGACTTTGGTACTGGCTGGTTGCTCAGCCCAGAGACGGCACACAGCGTTTAGGCAAGAAAAACTTTCCCCACAAAACAAAATGGAGGGATCCACAACAGGGATGACCATAATCCCATTTGGATCCCTTCATTATGTCCTTCCATTATGGTCATCTAAGCTAGCCCTACTACAAGGCATTGTGTCTGGTTTATCAGTGAATTTCTTAATTACAGACTTCCTTTAAAGGGATTGTACAGGCATTGATGATAACTGGGTTTTGATTATGTCTAAAACTGGCCATATACGTAAATCATTTGTTGGCCGAACCCACTGACAATGGTGGGTTTGGCTGACACAATGTGGCCCTCAATAGCTGATGTGAAATGAATTTTTTTGCCCGATTCTTTTGTTCTCCCAGGAGATAAGCCACCAGCATAAGTGTTTGGGAGTGTCTTTGTCCTCTCTCCCCATAGAATATACACACATGTATATACACTGAATGTGAATGTGTACCGGGAAGCTGGGAGGGAGTCAGGACAACTATTGAATGTGTATGGGCAGCTTAAGACCAAGGATCTGTAGCTGTGATCATATGATATGGGACCATATAATCATGCATGACAGCTCAACAGGGCATGAGACCCCTGTAATCAGCTCTACTGGGATGGTGTCATCTAATCCTGTTTCATAGATATACTATATTGTTGTGACATTTGGGTAAACCTACAAATTCCAAGAATCTTCTCTTTACATGTCTCAAGAATTCTCCTCAACTGTGTATTTCGTACATTTTATATATGTGGATATAAAATGACCTATTTTCTGACTAAAAGAGGTTGAAGAGGAGTCAGTTTTCTTCAGAAAGAGACCTTATTCTGTCTTTCTTGAAATGTCTTACAATATTTGCATCCTTCCATCTCAGGGAAGAACAGGCAAGCTTAGCTATTCTGACCTGGCACTGGGCGGTTATGATTTGTGGTCCCCTAGAAATGTCTGGAGCCATTTCACTGTTTTACTGATCTCAAGTCCCAGCAGAAGAATATATTTCCGGTGAACGACCTTAGATTTAGTATGGACTGGAGACTCAGAGGAGAAGGATTTATGAGACTGCTCTATACAAAACTTGCTGCTCTGGTAATGATGTTTTATACGAATAGGCATCTTATGTGACCTCAGTTTACCAGCACAAGCCTAAAGTTTTCATTTTAATTTTTAAAATTATTTTCCAGGCCTGGTGCTTAAATCACACATCAGTGTTATGGGCAGTGATTACCATCAGTGATTGTAATCCAAAACCAAATCTAGGTAAGAAAACACAAAACAGGTACAAGTCTTTTGGGCATGACCACACGGTGCGTCCATGAAGAGTTTGTGTGCCACATGGTGGAAAGGGCCACAGTGGACTCTATATTGGGATTCTGTATTGTTAATGGCCATGCAGTATTGAAGCTGTCTTGACACATATGATTTTTCTGCCATTTTTCTGCACTTTTGTGTTTTTGTCACAATAGCAGTACAGCACATGTACCGTAGTACAGATAGAGAACAGTAAAGCACATGTAGACAGCAGTACTCTGTATATGTAGCACAGGTATATATTGCTGTACAGCACATGTAGAACAGGTAGAGAGCCGTAATGTACATATAGCCCAGGTATATATAGCAGTACTCACATAAACAGCCATGACCATGAGTACCAGGGGAGAAGGCATAGCATAGCTTTGGGACCCAACATCTAATGGGGTACATTTCGACAAATGGTGAAGTTAGTGATTTCTGTGGAAGGGGTATGGACAGTTAGATGTAGACCTTTGCTTTATTGCTCCTCTTTGGCATTAGTTTTTGTATTATTGATGAGTTGTCACATCTCTGTTTTGTACTGTACTGCAAATCGTGTGCATGCTGTAGATGGAGTTAATAGGCCGTTCAAAACTATTGCTAGGTGAGGTTATGTTACCCTCCCATAGAGAGGAGTAGCTCAGAACAGTGTCAGACTGAGCAGTGAGAGAGAGAGAAGGAAGCAAGTCAAGAACAACCCAGGAGGACAGGATCAGCCAGAGTGAGGTAAGAAGCCTTTAAACCAGCCTCTGAGGGGACTGGAGAACAAAAGAGACAGATTGGCTTTGGGAAGAGGTGTGTGCAAAACAGATTGTCTGTGACTGTTGGGCTCCATAGTTGACTTGTCCAGGAGATGTAAGGCTTTGGGAGCCTGGACATACTTTATAGGCAAACAGAGTAACTGCATCTTGCAGGACTACACATTGCAGTGGGAATTTGTAGCACTACATTGTTAGTACAGAGTTAGTGGGGAACAGGGAAAAAGCTGCAAAAGAAGTGTACGTCTGGATGCTTGACAGGAAAGTGTAGTGTAAAAAATTAACTCAGAGAGACAACTTGGCCAATTAACCATGCTTGGAGCCTGTGAAACTATAAGAATTGTGGAAATTGCAAAACTGTGTAAGATCTGCCAGTCCATGCAAGCTGAGAACTGAGACTGCTGTTCTCAAACTTTATTTGCCAGTAAAGAACTGTACTGCTGTTAAACTGGTCTTATCATTGCTTGCACCAAAACCTGCATTGCCACAGTATTGCTTGGTTGCCTGCCACCTTCAACTGGGACCCTGCCTTAAACCCACAATACTCACCAACATGGCACCCGCACCACCATCAGGCAGGAGACTCCCTGCAAAACCAGGATGTGCCCTGAGGGAAAAAGGTTGCATCCTTCTATTACTCTATGACACCACGGAACATCAGTCAGACTGAGGACTGCCACTGTAGCTGCTACCACCATCGTTGCCACTACCATCTCTCCTATCCTCCACACTTCATCCTTCCTGGATCCAATGCACATCATGTATGCATTATACTAGTGTGTGACATTGTTAAAGGAAATGTTTCACCAAAAATTGTATCTGCCAGTTAAAACCAGATAGTAACAATCTCCTTTTTCTAACCTGTTTTATTTTCTGATTTTAGATTTTGTATTTTATTTCCTGATCATTATTATGGGGGCAATTGGTGCCAATTATTAGACACAGTGGTCAGTGCAAAAACTGCAGGATTTTTGGTTTTAGTTTAAACTAGCAGAAAGTCCCGGCTTCGCCTGGGTATATTTCATCTATTTATTTAATGTTTCTGTGTGTCGTTTTTTCAATCCCTATTGGCTGCGGAGTGGGAGGGGTTGTGGTTTAATGGGACACGGGGGGGAGGGTTAAGTCCTTCATTTCAGGGTGGCCTGAATTATAGGTTAATGCCATGGTAATTTGAGGAAACACAATGGGTAGCAGTGGAAGAAAACATTGCTTTGCGCGGGTATATTTAATCTATTTCATTTAATGTTTCTGTGTGTCGTTGCAGAGAGAAAGTCATCCTCCCTCCCATCCCTGCAGCTGACAGATGTTGATTTTTACCTTCAATTGTTCAATCTCCATTGGCTGCGGAGTGGGAGGGGTCATGGCCTGACTGAGTCGGGGGCGTGACGTTGCAAGACCTGGGGCGGGGTTTTAAGTCCTTCTTTTGATGGTGGCCAGAATTACAGGTCGATGCCATGGTAATTTATGAGGACACGCCATGGGTAACAGTGGAAGAAAACATTGCTTTGCACGGATATATTTAATCTATTTCATTTAATGTTTTTGTATGTTGTTGCAGAAAGAAATCCAACTTCCCTCCCACCCCTGCAGCTGACAGAAATTGATTTTTACCTTCATTTTTTCAACCCCCGTTGGCTGCGGAGTGGGAGGGGGCGTGGCCTGACAGAGTCGGAGCGTGGTTTTGCGAGATCTGGGGCGGGGGTCAGAGTGGCATGAATTACAGCTCGATGCCATGGTAATTTATGAGGACATGCAATGGGTAGCAGTGGAAAAAAACATCTTTTATTAGTACTGAATGGTCGAGGTCTAAAATTAGTCAATTTCATCTACGATTTTTGTGTGTCGTTGCAGAGAGAAATTCACCCTCCCACCCCTGCAGCTGATTTTTTTCAATCCCCGTTGCCTGCGGAGTGGGAGGGGGCGTGGCCTGGCAGAGTTGGGGGTGTGGATTATCAAGATGCTTCGAACGGTTGTAGTCTGAAATTAGTCTATTTCATCTAAAATTTTGTGCGTCATTGCAGAGAGAAATTCACCCTCCCACCCCTGCAGCTGACAGAAGTTTATTTTTCCCTTCATTCTTTCAATCCCTGTTGGCTGCGGAGTGGGAGGGGGCATGACCTGACAGAGTTGGGGGTGTGGCTTAGCAAGACGATTCGAACAGTTGTAGTCTATAATTAGTCTATTTTATCTAAAATTTTTGTGTGTCGGTGCAGAGAGAAATTCACCCTCCCACCCCTGCAGCAAACAGAAGTTTATTTTTACCTTTATTTTTTCAATCCCCGTTGGCTGCGGAGTGGGAGGGGGCGTAACGTGACAGAGTCGGGGGCGTGGATTAGCAAGACGCTTCACATGGATGTATTTAATCTATTTCATTTAATGTTTCTGTGTGTCGTTGCAGAAAGAAAGTCAACCTCCCACCCATCCCTGCAGCTGACAGAAGTTGATTTTTACCTTTATTTTTTCAATACCTGTTGGCTGCGGAGTGGGAGGGGGCGTGGCCTTACAGAGTCGGGGCGTGGCTTAGCAAAGCGCTTCGCATAGGTGCATTTAATCTATTTCATTTAATGTTTCTGTGTGTCGTTGCAGAATGGCTGCCGAGTGAGAGGGGGCGTGGCCTGACAGAGACGGGGCGTGGCTTAGCAAAAGTCTTCGAACGGTTGTAGTCTATAATTAGTCTATTTCATCTAAAATTTTTGTGTGTCGTTGCAGAGAGAAATTCACCCTCCCACCCCTGCAGCAAACAGAAGTTTATTTTTACCTTCATTTTTTCAATTCCCATTGGCTGCGGAGTGGGAGGGGGCGTGACCTGACAGAGTCGGGGGCGTGGATTAGCAAGACGCTTCGCATGGGTGTATTTAATCTATTTCATTTAATGTTTGTGTGTGTTGTTGCAGAAAGAAAGTCAACCTCCCACCCATCCCTGCAGCTGACAGAAGTTGATTTTTACCTTTATTTTTTCAATCTCTGTTGGCTGCGGAGTGAAAGGGGATGTGGCCTGATGGAGTCGGGGGTGTGGCTTAGTGAGACCTGGGGCGGGGGTTTTAAGTACTTCTTTTAGGGTGGCCTGAATTAAAGGTCAATACCATGCTTATTTATGAGCCCACGCAATAGACAGCAGTGGAGGAAAACATCTTTTATTACTACTGAACTGTAGTAATAGAAAAAAACATAAGTTATATTTATGGTAACCGGAATACCTTTAACAGTGTCAGTGAATAGAAATGGATGAGATCCTCAGCTGCTGATAATTACCTGGTTGTTATGGAAACCTGCCCTCCCTGTGTGCCTTTGCAGAGAATGGCAGTTGGAGTTTAAAACCAAAGTTCCCAGTTGTAATGTTGGCTAATGGAGATCATATTTTGGGAATATCTCAGGAACAGTACGTCCTAGAGAGATTAGACCTGGTCTAAAACCTTCCCGGACACCTGATGTACCTGTGTGCCGAATTTGGTGAAAATCGGTCCAGTAGTTTGGTCGCGCATAGAGAACAGACAGACAGACAGACAGAAACTAATTTTTATATTATTAAGGGATATAAAAAGTGACATGGAAAATTAAAAATAACATCATCAAAAATTATGTTAAACGTAAAAAAGTGATTTAAGCAGCAAGCAATTTTCTGATAACTCATTCCCTTTAAATGTTTTTCTATACTGGGAGGTCACAGGTGCAACCTTTTTAGTGTGCATTATCTCTGTGCTCTCATATCACCTTATGCATTATTCCTGCACAGTGACATCACACTCTGCATAATTCTTGTATTCAGTGCCAGCGTTAGGGAAGAGGAGGGGGAGCAAACTGGGCCATTGCCCATGGCCCCATCCTTTAAGGGGCCCCCTGCTTCACAAAAATAAATAACAAAATAGATGCAAACAATATATATAGACTAAGCCCTCAATCTGAGATGATAAAATCTGACACTCTTAGCCACTTAGCCAATATATTTTGATCAAAACACATCTGTGCCCACCTACCCAGCGCCAAGGTGGTCTCAGGTCAGGCAGGTCCTACGCTAAACCTACATATGCTGTTGGGCTTCTATGTCCAGGAGCATAGATACATAGAAGCTATAGAGCTCAATGTAAACTTGTTACAGAAAAACTTCATGGTAGTTTGTTGTTTATTAGTTAATCATATACAGCAGAAGTATAATTTTCTATTTTTTAGTAATTGTAAAACAATGTATGGCACAAAATAAATATCTAATTACTAAAAAAAATATATAAAATGAGACCTCTGATATATATGAATGCATAATACATGACAAACTACTACTGAGGTTTTTAGCCATAATATATTTTGAGCAGTATAACATGAAGCTCTATAGCTCAGTGGTTAAGGTTCTTGCCTTTAAAGGGAACCTGTCATCAACTTTATGCTGAGCTCACAAAGGGCAGCATAAATTAGTGACAGAAATGCTGATTTCAGCGGTGTGTCACTCATGAGCTAAACATCAGGGGTTGCTGAGAACCAGCATCATAATCATTGCAGCCCAGGCCTTGAAAAGAGTCAAATCTACCTGAGAAGAGTCCTGGTTATTCCTAATCTCGTGCTCTCCCGTCCATCTGCTGATGATTGGCAGTTCTCTACTAGGGAGAAAGGGATAAAACTAGGTAGAAGCCTGCCAATCAGCAGGTGGGTAGGGAGAGCAGGAATTTATGAATAACCATGACTCTTTTCACGTGGCCGGGACTCTTTTCCAGGCCCAGTCTGCAATGATTGTGATGTTGGTTCTCGGCAACCACTTACTTTTAACTTATAAATGACAGAACCCTGAATCAACTCACCTGTCTCTACTTTATTCTGCCCTTAGTATGGGTAAAGCGTAAAGGTGATGACAGGTTCCCTTTAATGTAGGTGGTTGTGATTTCAAATCCCAGCAGAAACATTTAAAAAATAGAGGCTATGTCAAAGTTAAATACACAGGGTGTCCCCAACAGTGAAAAGTTGGATTTTATTGAAAAACAAATTGGAGCAAAACGTAAAATATGATCAAATAGCACCCGTGTTAATCCACACCAACCTTTTTAACTTGTGTATTTTTTGTTGGGAAAAGTGGCAACCCTAACAGCACTCCCGTTCAGGACCTCTATAGGCCCGCTCACTGCAGGAAGCCCAACCTCAGTCGGTGCTATAAATAGGAGGACTCACTTTGGTAAAAAATATTTTTTTCTTTTCATTACAATATTCAAGCTTATTTTATGCTGGACGATCTGCCGTTTTGATAATACCATTTTGAGGTTTTTATGACTTGATCACGTTTTATTCACTGAATCTGCCTTTTTAATTTTTTTCTGTTACACTATTCACCGTATGGGCTAACATTTTAATATTTTAATTGCATGGGCGTTTTCGCATGCGGTGATGCCCATAATGTTATTTTTGTTTTTCTTATTTTGAGGAAGGGGGGGTGATTAAAAACTATTCAGATTGTGGACACTGGCCTCGGTTGCTTGATTAACACAAACTGGATTATTTTTTATTATTGTTATGATTTGGAATTGAATGTGCAGTATTACCAGTGTATTTGCATTTATGGAAATGATAGTTATGTTTTTGGATGATTTTGGGATGCATTTGCTTTTCTAAACTCACTGCTATTTTTTGAACACTACTGTGCCCCACTCTAAAACTGACATGCCACAGATTTAAAATCCAGCCCTCAGGTTTAGTGGATGTCTGGTGATGTTGTTGTTGTGACAATTTGTCTGTGGTTACGGTTATCATGTGTGTCTGCTTCTTCACATCCCACTGTTAATTTTCTCCATCATTTGATGTTGCAGGGTTGGAGTTCAATTCTTCGACATGTTCCTGGTATCGATTTCAGATGTTGGTGATGGATTGAACCAGGATTTGCAGGAAGGCATAGAGAAGGCTGTCAAGGTTTGTTGGGGTTCTTTTATATCCTATTATATTCTACAATTGGGAGGACGAGAAATAATCTGAGAATGTAGGTCCAACATTGTCCTTTTATTGATGAGATAAAGAACATTAATGGGGTCATTTATTAAGACCAATTTTTTAGACGCCGGTCCTAATAACCCTGAGCTGACGCCTGATGTGCCTAAGTTATATTGAAGCGCCGGCCTCTACATAACTTAGGTACATCCACCACCGGCCTATATGTCAGCTCCCTTGCTTGTGTAGATTTCCATCATATTCTACACCTAAAACAGGCATAGAAAATGATAAATGAGAAGGGACAGCCGGCACGTCCCTTTCCTCGCCTACTCCACGCCTCATAGTGTGGATGGGGAAGAAGTTGCAGATTCGATCATAAATCCCCTTTGCGATCAAATCTGCGACATATATATGACAAAAATTGGCGTAGCTTTTCATAAATGACCCCCTAAGTCTATTAAGGGTTCAACTTCGAAGGTTTATGGGACTTTTTGAAAATATAACAATGACTACACTTTCTGAAAATTGGGATGGAGTTATGTATAAAATATAAAAAAATAGTGGCTCACCCTACTTGAGAGAGATGGATGCGAGGTGCTCCAACCTACGATCCACTCAATGATCGTAAATGAACTAGAGAATAATATATGCGGAATGGAATGATATTTTCAAACAACTAGAAAAACTGTTACACAAACAATTGAAAAATAGATGGGAAATTAAGTCTTTAAATCAATACCTGGATAGTAATATTATCCCAAAAGGTCTTACGCTAATTAAAGATCCAGCTCAAGACCTTATCAGTAAAGAATTCCAGGAAGAATGGGACACATTCTTGAACAACCAATCCTACATTTTAGTCTCCATGACAATTAAAAGGAGGTCACAGTTATTAGATGAAACTACCACACAAATAAATAACTTAAAAGAAACAATACATAAACTACCACACGACGAAGAATACAAAAAATGGCAGGATAGGATATACAAAAGTATTGATACTTTAGAAAAAGAAATAATTGACAAAAAAACAAAAAAGTTAAACTTGAGAAAATACAAAGAAACACAGAAAAATGGAGAGAATACCTTACACCAAAATGAATTCCCTAGGGAAAACAATAACACCCATTAAGAGAATGGAAATTTACCACATTTAGAAAATCACAACCGACAACAAAACAACAACATTTATAGAATATCTACTTCCAACAGATACGAACCACTCATAAAACCTCTTTTTTTAGACCAGACCCCACCTCACCACAGAATAAGATCATATCGGAAATCACTATCACCTCAGAGACAAGAATCAACAGAATCACCAGTCCACAACTACAATTTGAGGTATCGTCACAACTATCAAAACACAGACCAAAAAAGGGATATGCAACGAAATACAGGGAACAACGCAACCCCAATCACTACCAACCACAGGGACAGAGATACCAAGAGAACCAATACAACACCAGGTCACAAGGACAGAGATATCAAGAGAACCAACACAACAACAGATCACAAATACAGAGATATCAGGCGACTCACCACAACACCAGATCACAAACAAGAATGTATCAACAAGAAAAAAAGTTAGGAGAGGACAGAGAAAGACAAAACAGATCAGAACACCACAGGACACATTAACTAATACCATTATTAATTTAAGTAACACACAGCTAAGTAACGCACAGATGAACTTATTAAATAAAAGATTAAAATTTGCCCCAACTAAGAAAATTGATAAATTTAATACATATATAGGGATCGAAAAATGTATCTGTAAATTATGCCACAAAAAATATTACATCAAAAACCCAATATCGAAAGAAATTGAAACTAGTTCAACAAGTCAACATACAAACTTGAGAGAGAAATCTAAAAAAATATCCCAGGCAGGAAATAAGCCAGGAGATGGCAGCGTTCCGTAAAAATGTAGAAGTAGACATTAGAAAAATGAAAATAGGAAAAACGAGAGATAATTTAAACAAGAAAGAAATTCAAGCGATCAAGGAGTTACAGACGAACGAGAATATTATCATCCGTCCCGCAGACAAGGGAGGTGGAAAAGTCATCCAAAACACCCAAGACTATGATAATGAATGCATCCGCCAATTATCAGACGAACATACATATAGAAAAATAATGTCAGACCCTACTGAAAACTTTAAGAAGGAGTTACTACAATATTGCAATATAAGATTAAGGGAAGGTATCCTAACAGAGAAAGAATTTAAATTTATCACCACCACTCAGGACAGACTTCCCGTGTTTTACTGACTGCCAAAAATACATAAAGATCTCAGTTGCCCTCTGGGTAGACCAATAATCTCTGGCATTGGGTCAATAATCTCAAGCCTTTCCCAATATATTGATCGATTATTACAGCCACTAGTCAAAAATATTCCGTCTTACATAAAAGATACCACAGACATGATTAACACATTGGAGTCAATACAGTTTCAACCACATTGGTCCATTGGCACGATAGATGTGAATTCTCTTTATACTTGCATAGATCACAATAAAGGAATAAAATGCCATCAACAATCATTTAACCAGCTATAGTACATTTCCGGAAAAACAAATCCAGTTCATTACAGACGGTATCCAACATATTCTAACACAATTACTTCTGGTATAACTCTAACTATTATGTACAAAAAAAAAGTACCGCCATCGGGAACCATATTCACCCCCCTGTTACGCAAACATCTTTATGGCGCAGTGGGAACTGAAGACCATTGCGCCAAGACTGGGGAGTCTGGAGAGTCTGGTCCTATGGCGGCGATATATCGACGATATCATCTTCATCTGGCAAGATACCGAAGAAAAAAATCACACAATTCTTACAAGACATAAATACAAACAACTATAATTTAACTTTCACCACCACCACAAATAACACTCAAACGGAATTCCTAGACATATGCATTACAATACAGGACGAGAAATTAGTTTGTAACACATTCCATAAACCAGTAATGAGAAACAGTTTCATCCTCTATTCAAGTTGCCACCTACCAAGGTGGCTCTTGAATATTCCAACAAGTCAATACAGAAGACTGAAGAGGAAGTGCTCAATGCCAGAGAGATTTGAAGAAGAGGCCTCCTCCTTGACTGACCAGTTCATACAAAAACAATATCCGAAAACCCTATTGGAATCCTCACTAGAAAAAGTAAGGAGAATGGATAGAAAAGAATTTTTCAAATCCCATATCAAACATTTAAAAAAAGAGGATGATCTAAGAATCATTTTACCATTCAGTGCACAATTTAAAAACATTGAACGAATTATAAAATCACACTGGCACCTTCTAATTAACGACAAAACCATAGGCCCACTCCTAACAGACTTACCACTGATCACTTACACTAAAGCCCCCAACCTAGGACTAAAAGTTGCCCCATCTATAAAGAAAAAAACAACACTAAAGAAAGACAATTGGCTTACGATAAAGGGATTCCACAGATGTGGCAGGTGTTCTACTTGCCAAGTCACAAAATTTCTTAGAAAGATACTAGAAGTAAAATCAACTGTTAAAAGCATTAAAGACCCCTGATCATTTGCCATAATTTACTGTGGATTCAGAGAAAGTATGTCCATCTTACAATACAAAAGAAGGACACTAAGTCCAAGCAGTGTCCTCTTGTCAGCCGTACAAAGCTACATACAGCGAGGCCGTAAACGGGAACCCACGTGGGACGCTGCGGGTATTCACAGGAAGACATTGACCTGTTTGAAAAGTGCACGCATACCAGCGCCTCCGGCCACGAGGAAGGTCACCGCACCAACTTTAGTATCCAAAAGTTTGCAAGAGCGGTAACGTAACATTGTAACCTAATATTGTTACAGTATCCTCCTCATGATATTTTTGGACCATTTAACCACCAACGATTACAAACTACAAAAGGTGTATGAAAAACTGTATAAAGGAACTATATAACTGGCAAGGCAGTATTCATAAAGCTATCTCAACATTGTATTTCAGGACTGTTAACCACCAATAACCACTAGCACACTGGGAATGGCATATTAGGAGGAATAGCACTAAGATATTAACTGTATTATAAGATTAACATATTGACTACCTCACAGCCTAGAGGAACGGGACTCCATCTTTTGGATTACATTTTTTTGGTTACAATCCACTATTGTGTTTTCCGTTTTTATATTTTTTATTATTTATTTTCTACTTTTAAATTTTTTAACCAAAATTTTTTTTAACCATTTATTTCTATTTTCTCATCATTTATGTATTATCATGTCTAATATCTCACTTATTCTGCATTTTTAACATTTTGTATTTTTTACTGATATCTATCAATAAATAACTATGCCCACCATTCCGCATATATTATTCTCTGGGATGGAGTTATGGTCACTGAGGAGGGATGGTACAGGATATTTGCATAGTCATTTAAATTTTTGCCTAGGAATAATCATAGAGGAACTCAATTTAAGATTTTACATAGACTTTATTTTTCTGCTAAATGGCTAAAACAGATCAAATTCAGAGATCTGGATAAATGTCCTAAATGCAAATTTATACATGCAGACTGGATACATCTAATATGGCGTAGTCCTAAATTACTTAGATAGTATTCATCTGCTCTTGATTACATAGTAAAAAAGTGTGGAATTTTTATTCCCTTAAAGGGGTTGTACCATCTCAGATAGTGGGGGAATATCAGTAGGATATGCCCCCAACGTCTGAAAGCTATACATAGAATGGAGTCGGCAAAATCTCAGAGGTCACTCTACATTCATTCCTATGGGAGTGCTGAAAATAGCCGAGTGGTTAGAATATATAACTAAATTCAGCCGAACATATTAGGCTGGCTCAAATGTATTTATAAGGCCTCTTTCACACTAGCGGCAGCACGGATCCGGCACCTAAAGGGTGCCGACAGATCGGTACTGCCACTATACATGTGTGGAGCCGGAGCAGCGGTCCGGCCCCACAAATGTTCACACAGACATTGGGACAAGACACAGAGAACATACATACACACATATACACACAAACACATACATACATACATACTCCAGCCAGGGACGCCGGCAGCACGTCTTCACGCGCCTCCGGTGCAGTGGGGAAACGCTGGGCGCAGTGGGGAAATGTCATAGATGCACGCAGGAGGCGCGTGAAGACATGCTGCCGGTGTCCCTGCCTGGAGTATGTGAGTATGTATGTGTTTGTGTGTATGTGTGAGTATGTATGTATCTCTGTACATGTGTAGCCGGATCCGGAATGACCCCTGGACAGTGTCACACCAAACGGATCCGTCCCCATTGACTTGCATTGGGGGTCATTCCGGATCCGTCTTGGTGTGGATGCCTGGACCGGAGAGAAAACCGCAGCATGCTGCGGTTTGTTCTCCGGTCTGAAGACGGAACGGAATGCTTTCAGGAGCATTCCGTTGTCTTCAGTTCAGTTTTGTCCCCATTGACAATGAATGGGGACAAAACTGAAGTGTTTTTTTTCCAGTATTGAGCCCCTATGACGGAACTCAATACCGGAATTTAAAAACGCTAGGGTGAAAGTAGCCTAATAACAAAGCTCCAGGATCCTGTATTTTATTTTTCTTTTATCATGTGCAGTACTTTTAACTATGAGATCTGCATGTCACCCATTCACACTGATAATTTCATTAAGTGCAACTCATTATTGCATCCATTTCAGTAAATGCTATTAATTAGGGTTTCTTTTCATTTGTAGATCTTATCCTCCTTGTTCCGGTAATTACTTTTACATCTCTCAAGAAACTTTTTAATCAAAAATGAAATTGAGACCAAATTCCAAAACTCCACAATACCCTCCGTTCCAGGAAAAAAGAATATAAATATATTCATTTCATTTCTCTTTTTAAATTGCCTTAAAAATGTAAATTTTCTTTTCCGTCAGAAGTGGAATATTTCAGCCGAACCTCTAATTGTCATTATCCACATCCTTTTTGATGTTTAGTTATTTTTTTCCTGAACCTAAGAAAAATTGTCACGTCATGAAAAAAGTGTAGATGGGGGTTCTAAAGCTGGGTTTTCATGTTCAGGCTTTTTGATGACATTTTTTAAACAAAAGCCATGATATGATTAAAAAGCAGAAGAAAAGTCAGTCTTCTTTTGTTGTTCACCTTCAGTGGGGCCTTCAGCCAGAACCACCCACATCGCCAGACCTACGGAGAGAAACATACTTACCTGCTTCTCACTTCTGGGCTCCGGCTACTTCGGTGCTCACCACGGCTGCCTTGCTTTAGCATTTTGTTTTACATGGCTCAAATGACCATTGCAGCCAGTGACGAGCCTTAGCAGTGATCTGACCCCCATATCTCATGTCACTGTATCACGTTACTTCTCCTTACTGCTGGATCCACTTCCGACTTTGGCTCAAAAAGCTGCATCAAAATTTGCAGTGGCTGTGTTCACAATGCATTTTTGGTTCTGGTGTTTTTTTTATTCTTTTTTTTTGTTGCACTGGTGGCATTGTTTCTAAAATGCAGCATGCTCTGAAAAAACCCTGCGACTGTGTGACTTGCGCTGCACTGTTTGGAGGTGTAGAGAAGGTTTTCTAGGGGTAATCATGTCACCATAGCTTTTCAGATATCATAGCCCATTAATATTCATGAATCATGACCATCTTTTCTGTCGGTGATTGCAAGGGCTATCAAGGGCTAGTTGTACTATTTTATGTAAGAATTATAATGTTTAGTTACAGTATGAAAATGACTTAATACATGGAATGAGCTGACTTATACAGGTGTATAAATGCCGGTTGTCCACGAGACTGCAGAAGTGGCCTTCACCTATAGCAGTTGCCTTTCCCACATCCTAACAGGGGTTTATGGTATTCAGATACTCCAAGGACTTATAGTTGGGCTGAACTGCACCACAGGCAATTGCAAAAAACACAGAAATGAAGCAAGTATTAACACTGACAGATAACAAGACACAGGTCATCGACGGAGGAGAAAATCCAGCAATGGAGTGGATGGCAGACAGGAAGATAGTGGACCAATGACAGTGAACAGAAATGCAGCAAAACTGAACAGACCAAATCTGAACTCCTGAGCAAATCAACCAGGAGAAAACAACAGCACAGCAAAAAAACAAATCCCAACCACATCAAACAAATTAAACTCTAAGGAACGTGTCGTACAGATTTCAAAACTCACAGAAAAAACACTAGATATTCCAGAATACACATTAATCTAGAGCAACATCAGAATAACAGAATCTGTGAGGAAATGCTCATGGCAAATATTATACCTGATAATCAGATGGCAACAGCAATGACACCCATGTATAGTCTCAACAATCAACACTCTACCCTAATCATCCAGGCAAATACTAGATTTTAACCAAACCCAGATTCAGATGCAAGACAGTTTCACAGCTATTGCCCAAACAACGTTATTAACTAGGTGAACTAGAAGGAACAGGCCTGTTGCTTGTAATCAGGACCTCAATTGTTCAAAATGTCCTTCAACAATGTTAGGCTACTTTCACACTAGCGTTTTATAATTCCGGTATTGAGTTCCGTCATGGGGCTCAATACCGGAATAAAACACTTCAGTTTTGTCCCCATTCATTGTCAATGGGGGCAAAACTGAACTGAAGACAACGGAATGCTCCTAGAAGCATTCCGTTCCGTCTTCAGACCGGAGAGCAGACCGGTCCAGGCATCCGCACCAAGACGGATCCGGAATGACCCCCAATGAAAGTCAATGGGGACGGATCCGTTTGGTGTGATACAATGGTGAACGGATCCGTCCTCCATTGACTTTCAATGGAGTTCATGACGGATCCGTCACATACACACATACAGACATACACATATACACATATACAGACATACACATAAACATACACAGACATATACACATACAAATACGCATACATACTTACATGCTCCTGGCAGGTCACCATAGCGCAAGAGGAGCAGGACGGCGCACACATAGGACGATTCCACCCGGCGCCCAGCGTCCTGTTGTCCTGCTCCTGTACTGTGCTGTGGAGACCTGCCGGGAGCATGTAAGTATGTATGTGTATTTGTATGTGTATATGTCTGTGTATATGTGTGTATGTACTGTGTGACATGTGTGGGGCCGGAGCGCGGTTCCGGCCCCACACATGTCCCTGCGGCAGCACGGATCCGGTGGCACCCTTCACCTGCCGGATCCGGGCTGCCGCTAGTGTGAAAGTAGACTAATCATAATAACATCTTATGCTCATCACTTTTTTTTGCAGTTGTTCTTCTCTTGTCACAGAACCTCTATTAACTTTTCTAACAACAAAATCCTGAGACCTCAGTGCATACAGATATACGAAGGTCTTTTGATTTGTTATTTTATTTCAAGCACCATATTCTTTAATTTTCTGATTTTTTTACAGTCTTGTAACAAATTGATATGCCACCCTACAGCCAAGAATGAGTTGTCTGCAACCGGCAGTATTTTATGATAGTCTGAACATCTAATGTCACTTTTATTCTACCCTGTTTGGTGGAAAGGAAAGTCCTCAAATGTGATAACATGCCTGGTCCCATTTTTACTTTTAGCTTCAGAAGTTACTATAAACTAAATTAGTATTGATCAATGGTCTAAAAATGATGTCTATGGTAACTAAGCACTATAATGTTAGAAGTCTCTAGAATCCTGAATATTTCATAGACCAGAAGGGAGAGCATTAGACCTTGAGAGGAGATATGTGGATGTAAAGCTTTATTGCTGCTTTCATCTAAATTATACTGGAACCATGCTGTTCAGTTGATAGGGATTTCATTACCATTTTAGACTTGGTCATAAAACTTACAGTTGATTCACTGAATATGCAACATCTCTGTACAACATCGTAGGGAAAGAAGAACAAGGTTTTTTCTCCTAATGAGTCTTTGACTTTGTATATTCCAGGCAGCTTTGCAAGGGAAGAGTTCTAATAAAAATGACATTTTTTTTTGCAAATTGAAATAAGGATATGAAGTGATTTCCATTAATTTAACATAGACTCGGATAGTGTAATTTATTCTAGTTTTTAGCTATGCTTTGCAGAAATTAAGCAACAGTATATCTGCCATGGAGACCTCCAACACAACTGTTATAGGCCTCATGAATGGGTACAGTACAGACCAAAAGTTTGGACACACCTTCTCATTCAAAGAGTTTTCTGTATTTTCATGACTATGAAAATTGTAGATTCACACTGAAGGCATCAAAACTATGAATTAACACGTGTGGAATTATATACTTAATAAAAAAGTGTGAAACAACTGTAAATATGTCTTATATTCTAGGTTCTTCAAAGTAGCCACCTTTTGCTTTGATTACTGCTTTTCACACTCCTGGCATTCTCTTGATGAGCTTCAAGAGGTAGTCACCTGAAATAGTTTTTACTTCATAGGTGTGCCCTGTCAGGTTTAATAAGTGGGATTTCTCGCCTTATAAATGGTGTTGGGACCATGAGTTGTGTTGGGCAGAAGTCAGGTGGATACACAGCTGATAGTCCTACTGAATAGACTGGTAGAATTTGTATTATGGCAAGGAAAAAGCAGCTAAGTAAAAAAAAAACGAGTGGCCATCATTACTTTAAGAAATGAAGGTCAGTCAGTCCGAAAAATTGGGAAAACTTTGAAAGTGTCCCAAGTGCAGTCGCAAAAACCATCAAGCGCTACAAAGAAACTGGCTCACATGAGCACCGCCCCAGGAAAGGAAGACCAAGAGTCACCTCTGCTGCGGAGGATAAGTTCTTCCGAGTCACCAGCCTCAGAAATCGCAGGTTAACAGCAGCTCAGATTAGAGACCAGGTCAATGCCACACAGAGTTCTAGCAGCAGACACGTCTCTACAACAACTGTTAAGAGGAGACTGTGTGCAGCAGACCTTCATGGTAAAATAGCTGCTAGGAAACCAATGCTAAGGACAGACAACAAGCAGAAGAGACTTGTTTGGGCTAAAGAACACAAGGAATGGACATTAGACCAGTGGAAATCTGTGCTTTGGTCTGATGAGTCCAAATTTGAGATCTTTGGTTCCAACCACCGTGTCTTTGTGTGACGCAGAAAAGATGAACGGATGGACTCTACATGCCTGGTTTCCATCGTGAAGCATGGAGGAGGTGTGATGGTGTGGGGGTGATTTGCTGGTGACACTGTTGGGGATTTATTCAAAATTGAAGGCATACTAAACCAGCATGGCTACCACAGCATCTTTCAGTGGCATGCTATTCCATCCGGTTTGCGTTTAGTTGGACCATCATTTATTTATCAACAGGACAATGACCCCAAACACACCTCCAGGCTGTGTAAGGGCTATTTGACCAAGAAGGAGAGTGAGGGGGTGCTATGCCAGATGACCTGGCCTCCACAGTCACCAGACCTGAACATAATTAAGATGATTTGGGGTAAGCTGGACCGCAGAGTGAAGGCAAAAGGGCCAACAAGTGCTAAGCATTTATGGGAACTCATTCAAGACTGTTGGAATACCATTTCAGGTGACTACCTCTTGAAGCTCATGAAGAGAATGCCAAGAGTGTGCAAAACAGTAATCAAAGCAAAAGGTGGCTACTTTGAAAAACCTAGAATTAAGACATATTTTCAGTTGTTTCACACTTTTTTGTTAAGTATATAATTCCACATGTGTTAATTCATAGTTTTGATGCCTTCAGTGTGAATCTACAATTTTCATAGTCATGAAAATACAGAAAAATCTTTGAATGAGAAGGTGTATCCAAACTTTTGGTCTGTACTGTATATCTAGGGGTGTAGCACCAGTCAAAGGACTCCTCTGCCACATAAGAGGATATTAGAATTCTAAATGGTGTGATATCCAGCGAGACTGGGTGGAAGGGAAGAGGAAAGTGGCAGTCATAGTAGAACCTAGATGAAGGTGGCAGTCCTTACTGTGAGTGTGGTCCTCCCCAGTGCTTCCTGGGCTGGTGCTCAGTGAAGGGATGGAAACAACCCTTTCTTCCCCAAGGGCAGTGTTTCTCAACTCCAGTCCTCAGGACCCATCTGCCGGTCATGTTTTCAGGATTTCCTTAGTACTGAGCAGGTGATATAATTAGTGTCAGTGCATCATGACTTACCACAGGTATTCATTTTGTGGGATACTCTCAAATGATGACTGGTAGGTGGGTCTTGAGGACTGGAGTTGAGAAACACTACCCTAGGGGCACACACTGGTATTGGGGTTCTCCTGCCTGTGGTGATTTGAGGTGCCCTTGATGTTGGTAGGTTTTTCAGGAAGAAAGGCAGAGGTCCCCATGGGAAATTACCCCCACGATGCAGTACTTCAGCAAACAGGTGTTGGTGCATGCAATTTAGATGCTGGATTTGCAATTAGCAATAAAGTTCCTGTACAGCAGACACAGGTCCTAATTTGCCAGCTTGCTTCTGACTTTTTAAACATGGGCTACATGGAGACTTTCTGTAAAACCACTGATTGATTTTATCTACTGAGTGACAGCTGTCATCCACTTAATTGTATTTCACAAAAAGCCTTCACGTAGGCTAGACCTCATATATTTCCAGGAGAAATAATAGATAGATGTCACAAGAGAATTCTCAGAAGATGTTACATAATTGTTATCTCATGAGTAACGAGAATTTGCAGACACATTATCAGTCCTTCTCATTTCTTTATAGTATTTCTTATTTCAATGAGGCGCGGGGATGCTTTTAATGCAACAGACCTTGAGGCCAAGCAGCTTGAAATTAGAAATAAAGCTGTGTATGAAACCAAGAGTGGAATCAAAGAGGCTTTACTTTTATTAAAAAAAAAGAAAAGAGAGTAAACATTATTTGAAAGATAATTAGAATAGGAGACAGGGGCAGTTTTAGACAAAATGTGGACCTGGGCAAAATCAAAAGTGGGGCCCCAAATCTTGTAAAAACAACACAGTCACATTCTGTCAATTCCGGCCCTCCCTCACAGATTTACACCCCATAAAGCCCCCACACACAGATCTGCACCCTCATGGCCCCAGAATATGCCACATGCCCTCTCCCCTCACAGGAATGGGTTCCCCTCCCTCACAAAAAGCTATAGCAGTGTAACACATCATACAGCATGTACCCCAGGATTGCACTGCACACCACTAGACCCTCGCACACCCGTCCACTTGCAAGCATACACAACCCCTCTCTCCCAAAGTACCTCCACGAGCTCCAGTGTCCATGCAGAAAGAAAGCTCTGTCCTATACACTTTTTGTCATGTGATCATTAACCCCTTCCCGACATGCGCCGTAAATGTACGGTGGATGTTGGGTATTTAAAGATAGCCACTGCTCTGGAGCAGAATGGGCACCATAGCAACTGGGTGCTTGCTGTTTCATACAGCAGGCACCCTCAGACAATGTTCTGGCGTGCTTTCTCCCGGCAGAGATCGGGGTAAGCACCCTGTTCTAAAAGTGAGCTGCAGCCTGTACTAGGCTTTCAGGCTCGTTATTAGTATATCTCTGTTCAGGCCACTAGGTGGCAGCACTGAACTGTGATATAGTGATTTCTATACAGAATAATGAAGCAATTTCCATTATTCTGTAAAAGTTGCAATATAATGATTGCAAGTTGTGGCCCACTTTGGGACCAAACAAAGAAAAAAAGTAAAACAAGTTTTGAAAATATAAAAAAAATCATCACTCCCCTTTCCACAACATAAAAATAAACAAAAAAAAAAAAACAACATCATGGGCATCGCCGCATGGGAAAACGCCATTTAGCCTCTATTTCTGAAGTGTTTATGTCGGGATTTGAACTATCAACCACCTACATTAAAGGCAAGACCCTTAACCATTGAACTATAGAACTCCATGTTAAACTGCTGAACATATATGATTGCTAAAAACCTCAGTTGTAGTTTCCATCTGCTCCAGCGGCGTATACCTTGCAGCACAACAACAATTGCAAAGAATAGCCTACTTTCTCCGCCACATGAGAGTACAAGACAAGCATGGCTTTTTGGGAGAAATAATGCTGGATAGGTATCTTCCAGCAAGGCTGGAGTTCATAAGTTCCTTAAAGGCAGCTTAATCCAGTAAGTGGTACAGCAGAAACTGCACCATCAGCATCTTTGCCAGGTGAGAGTTAAGATTAATTGAATTCTGAAGATCTTGCAATGATTTTGTCTTCCAGCACTTTGGGGAAAAACTGACAGACAGGAGATATTCACATACTCCGCATAGAGCTAGCTGCAGCCATGCTTGGCTTAGGTCTGGCAAGTTTTGAGCCTGTACCCAAAGTATAAATGGCATCACCAGTTCTCAAACTGACTATAATAGGAGCAGATCTGGCCATTTTTTTGGAGAGTTTCTGGCTGTACATGGACTCTGCTCTTTATTGTTGCCGCTGCCATCACCCACTTTCTCTAATGTTACCTCCTCCTCAGCACCTCCTCCTCAGCACCTCAGTCCTGTCCAACACACAGTCATCTTCATAATCTTCACCCTCCCATGCCCTTTTTTCACACTGTGCTATGTCATCATGGGCTCCTTAGCCACACTCCCAATTCCCTGCTCTGTATTTGCTCCGAGTGCCACTGTCGCTTCCACAGCCCTTACTACCACCACCGTGGCTACAGGTGCCACTACTGCCATCACAACCAACACAGTTATGCATGGGTCCCCCATCTCCTCCTGAACCTTATCTTCATGTTAGTCCAAATGCTGACTTTACTCTTACAGCCCATTAACACAGAGACTCTCTTGACTATATTCTGTAGTGCATGGTGGGATTTTGTTGCCTCTTCTTAGAAAAAAAAGACCAAATATAATAAACAAAATAAAGCCTCTTTAAGGAAACAGAACCTCTCCCTGTAACTGGAAAAGTGGAATGCCTTTTCCAACATGCTTTGCCATATTACAAGTGTCAGTACAGGAAAACCTTTCAGGTGCCATTGGTTTCAATGAATGAATATATACAGTCATGCATTCAGAAAGTCTTCAGACCCTTTCACTTTTTGTTGCGGCCTTGTACTAAAATAAAAAAATTAAGTTCTTCCTCATGGATCTGCACTTAAAACCTTGTAACGAGCAAATGAAAACAAAATTTTAGAAATGTT
The DNA here is from genome assembly GCA_900303285.1 of Rhinella marina. NCBI lineage: Eukaryota > Metazoa > Chordata > Amphibia > Anura > Bufonidae > Rhinella > Rhinella marina. Next base: position 91,954 of record ONZH01025281.1, read on the forward strand.
TTCAAATTTATTAAAAGAGAAAAAAAATAAATTTGGCATGGTTATAAGTATTCAGACCCTTTGCTATGAAACTTAAAATTTAGCTTCTGGGGTCTCCCATTTCTTTTGATCATCATTGAGATTTTTCTACATCTCAGTTGGAGTCCACGTTCAAGTAAAAGGGCTTGAAATTAGCAAAGGGGCTGAATGGAGCAAATTACAGAGACCTTAATGAAAACTTGATCCAGGGTACCCTGGACTGCTGACTGGGCCAACGGTTTACCTTCCAACAAGACAATGACCTTAGCTGGTAAATTCAGTTGATTGGACATAATTTGGAAAGACACAGCCCTATCTATAAAAGGTATCACAGCATGCAATGCCTATCAGAGCAAAAACCAAGACATGAGGAGGAAAGAACTGCTTGTAGAGTTTAGAGATAGAATTATGTGGAGACACAGATTTGGAGAAGCGTACAAAAAATGTTCTCTTTCACTGAAAGTTCCCAAAAGTGGCCTCCATATTTCTTAAATGGAAGAAGTTTGGAACAACCAGGACTTCCTAGAGCTGGCCGCCCCACCAAACAAAGTAATCAGGGTAAAAGGGCCTGAATTAAGCAAAGGGGCTAAATGGAGCAAATTACAGAGATATTAATGAAAGGTGATCCAGTTCCCTGGACTGCAGACTGGGCCAAAGGTTTACCTTCCAACAAGACAATGACCTTAAGCCCACAGCCAATACAACACACTCGTCGCTTAGTGTCAACTCAGCCCTAACTTGAACCCAATCGAATACCTATGGTAAAACTTGAAAATGACAGTCCACGGATGATTCCCATCCAACCAATAGTTTAGTAAAGTTTTTCTTTTTCAATAAATTTGCAAAGACTTTGAAGAATCTTTTTTTTCACTGTGGAGGATTTAGGGCAGATTGATGAGTAAAAATGTTTACTTTTAAAATGTTTACATAACAAAATTTGAAAACAGTGTAAGAGTCTGAATGCACTGTACACTGAGAAATTCACACACACATGCACACACACATACATTAACCTTTTGCTAGAATTGTGGTGCAAACAGTGGGGGAGATTTATCAAACTGGTGTAAAGTAGAACTGGCTTAGTTGCCCATAGCAATCAATCAGGTTCCAGCTTTCATTTTCTAGGAGCTGTCCAAAATAAAAGATGGAATCTGATTGGTTGCTATGGGCAACTACGCCAGTTCTACTTTACACCACTTTCATAAATCTCCCCCAGTGTCTTTAGTCGGCTAATCCTATTAAGGCATCTTTACAGGGAGATTGACTTAGGTCCGCCCCTAGTTCAGTTAAGTGTAGCATGTTATGGAGAGGTGAGAGAACCTACATGTGCTTTCTTCTCAGAGAACTAGGCCTACATCTCAGAGAATCATTACCTCTGAGAGATCCACAAAGAGAAATACTTCTTTACTTTACAGTGCCCCAGAGAGAGAAAGGAAGAACCAAAAAGATCCAGAATCTTCATAGCTGAGCACTGGAGTCAGTCCATAAGGTATTCTCTATTTAAGGTTAATAAAGACTTTACTACAGTGAGAGGGACATTGCTAATACACCCTTCCACCCTTTGACACAGTCCTGACCAACGTATATCTTAATCTTGCACCCGTCAACTGGGAATTACAGCCAAGTTTGCAAGAACCTTATTGCAAGCCATAGATTCCACAGAAAGAAAGACTTGTAAAAGATAGAGGAAATGAGTACTACAATCCCAAACCTTGCTTATAGCCATACATTGCTATCTAGAATGATTTGCACTGTGAATTGTTTGTAATTGTGTTTGATACTGTTGGATGTACTACAACTCCAGCATTATTCGCCGGCCAAAGCATCCACATCTAAGGCCTTGTACCCACACCAAACTCATACCATTAATGGCATCCAAACAAACATCATGCAGGACCTCAGACATCAGGATGTGTCATGAGAGAAAAAAGGGTGCGTCCTCCTACCACTGCATGGTTCTAGGAGGCCATCTGTGTGAGGATTGACACTGTGAATAACTGTTGTAGCCAGAGCCACTACCAATCTCATTCCCTGTCAGCTCCTTCTGGGCTCGCTGGATAAGTAATGCTATGTATCTACAATCATTTTGTTTCATTATGTTCCTGGCCAGGCCCATAGTCTTAATATTGTTATATAATTGTGAATGTCTATGGCCAGTTTCAGACTGTACAGTTCACATTTTAGTTCATGAGAAAATTGAAGACTTGACTTCAACAGGCCATTTAACTGTCTAAAATCCTAATTCCTTTAACAGTATAGTGTGAACACTCATTAGGTTGTACGTGTCAGGAGGACTGGGCTGTTGTGATTGGGCCCTCTTCCCCCACTGTAGAGACTTGTCTGAGGTAAACCATTGTAACAGTAGATATGCAAATGCCCTGCAAAGTGCTTCACTGCGTTGTTAACAGTAATTTCCACTCGGAAGATGGCTTTCAGTTTATCTCTGTCTGGATGTCTGCTTCTCTGCACTGAATGGAAGATTTGTATCCTTTGTTCTCAGTGTACTCACATGAACCCGAGCACATATCTATGCTTTATTGCGTCTTATTGGTTTCTTCTTTAGATTTAGCAGATGACCCTATTTTTGTAATTCAAGCAACAGATAAAGTTTTGCTTCTGTTTCATGGAAAGTATAACCCCCAAGGCATTAAAGAGCAATTAAATTCCAAGCAGAAGACATTTGGATTTTACAAAGATATATGAATGTGATGGCTGATTTACTGGGTTCTCTAAAGAAAAATGTATATAGAGAAAATCCAATTTTTCTGAATTACTTCTGTATGCTTAGATTGCTCAGATCATCTGCTTGTGTAAATATTAGCTATTTAGTCACATAAATGGATTTTAAAGGGTAATTTGGTAGTCGGGAGTGGAACAGACTACGGAATTTACTGTATCCAGCATAGCGGATACTGCTCCACACCACTGGATCCCCATGAACTATAAATGCAATATAAATGCTGGTTTTCAAGCAGACAAATCCTTCTGCATGCATCCAAAAGCTGGCATTTATGCCAGAAATCCTTCAGATCCCCGTCAGATGCAATTATGGTCAATAGGAATCTGGCGATGTGCCGCTTTATCCTTCTATGCTGGATATGGTAACTCTGGTAGTCTGTTCCTCTGCCGGATACCCTTTAGCGCAGATGTGAACCTATCCTAAGAAAGTCCCATTGTGTTTTTCAGCCTTCTCAAATTTGGCTCAGTAGAACCATGAGAAGTGTGATGTTACATCCAGAGGTGTTCTAGTCACTGTATAGGTGGTCATCAAAACAGGGGAACCTGTTCCCTATTCCCAAAGCCACAAAAACGCAACTACCAAGCATCCATTAACTTGACAATTCAAAGATAGTAGCATTGTTCTCCACTTTTCTTTATGTTAAATTATAAAAAAAAACACTGTATTGGTACAATAAGCACAGAATCTGCTCATTTTAATTAGATTTAATGTCTTAAGTACTAAGTAGAGGAAACTGTGCTAATGACACCATCAATAGAAAGAGCCTGTGCATTCAGCTGCACCAAAGGTGGATTTAAATAGAGACTTAGTGGTAATAGATGCCAACTGAATAGCATTTGCCTGGCTGTTATGTCTTGTCTAAAAGCGGAAGCAATTCCCATCAGACTTGATATCAGCATCAAAGGTACGATAACCATTCCCAAGTTAAAGAAAAATAATACAATAAAAATAATATAATGAAAAAAGTTCTATTATGCTGTGTATTTCAAGTTTGAATATCCATTCCAGCATACCAGAGATTTCATATTCTTTTTGTTCAGGGAGGGACTGTGCTTATTGTCGCCTCCTGCTGAGTAATGCATTTTGCATGATCTGTCAAGAATTGTAGGAGGAAAATTTTGAGTACAGTAGATTTCTTTCTTAAAAAGCTATTGTTATTTTTCAAGCTCATTAACTGCTGGCTTGTGAGACGATCTCAAGGTATATTCAGCTTTCAAGGCATCTAATCTCCCTTTTACATGGTGTGTTACTTAATGAGGTTGTAGGCAAAAAACTGCAAAAGTATGTGTGTGGGCTATAATACTACATCATAGTAACAAAGTTTGTAAGGCCAAAAAAAGTGCAGCCTATTATCATGTAAAGTTGATCCAGAGGAAGTCAAAAACCCCATGAGGTAGAAGCCAATTTTCCTCTTCTTAAGGAAAAAATTCCTTCTTGACTCCAAATCTGACTCCTAAATCAGAACAACTCCCTGGATCAACGACCCATCTCTAGTAACTATAACCTGTAATATTATTATACTCTATAAATACATTCAGGCCCCTCTCAAACGTTTTTTTTTTTATTCCAATTATAAAAAAACTTTTACAACAACATCTTAAAATAGAAAATCCTTCCCTCACGCCTCCCCCCCAACCCATACAATCTTACAATTTTTCTTATTCTCCTACTAGCCCAACCACCCCCCTCCCCTCCCCCCTTACAGAGTTGGGTGTGCACAAAATCACTCTCAGTATCCAAAATAGATATTTCATCTTAATTTCTGAATAAGGCCTAACTTCTCTGAGTCTGACATGGCTGCAATCCATTTCTTCCATATAGCATAACATTTATTTAAATTACCAACTTTTAAATAATATACGTATTCATAATTAATAGATTTCCTAATTAAGTACCTTACATGCTCAACCGAGGGTGCAGTGCTTGCCATCCATTTTTTTGCTATTGCTAATATAACAATGAAAAAGATCCTATTGAAGGTTTTCCTCTCACCTTGATTCTTCACTCTTTCCATATTCCCCAAGAGCCAAACTATTGGCCCCCCAGTTCCCTAATTTTGAGACGATTCCTCAATAGGTCCAACATTTCTACCCAAAAATCCTTCATCACCCGACAATCATAAATCATATGTAAGAAACCAACCGCTTCCATACCACACTTTGGGCAATGACTTCCTGCTCCCCTTTTAAATTTAGATATAATCTTAGGTGTATAATAAAGGCAGTGCATCACAAAAAATTGTGTGACTCTATGATTCTTATTAATGGAGTTATCCCTTGCCCATTTATAGATGTCAAACCATTCAGTCCTAATTTGGGTCTCCAACTCCTCCTCCCATTCTCTTTTACTCCTGTGGTCCATCCGACCTAACCTTGGTATCTGGAGCATCTTATAAACTTTAGTCAGCCCCTTCCTATTAGTGCTGGCCCCTCTTAAATATAACACCAAATGTGACTCCACAATCTGAAACTTCCTCTTATTCTGTGATTTATAATACGCGTGTCTAAATTGTATATACCTAAAAAACGCAGAAGGTGGTAGATTATATTCCTTTTGTAGATCCCCAAAATCTTTTAACATACCCTGACTAAAAAACTGGGCGACCCTTATCAGTCCATAACGCTTCCAAAATTTATAATGTTTTATCTTATACATTTCCTCAATGTGCTCATTAGCCAACAGTAAAGTAAAATTAAACGACCCGTGTATTTGCATTTCCTTCTTCATCTGCTCCCACACCCTGAACGTAAGATCCTCTAAACCTAAATTCTCACCCTTACCCGATTCTAATAATTCCCAGATATCATTATATTTTTCTCCATTTTTTTCCACCATTTTTTGAAGATACTTTCTCTTTTTCCAAGATATCAAAAGAATTAGTTGGGAGGCTACAAAATACAACTGAAAGTCGGGAACTGCTAACCCACCATTGGACTCATCCACATACATGTGTTCAATCCTTATTCTGGGTCTACGCCCCCGCCAAATGAAATCTGTTAGCATTGACCTCAGCTTCTTAAAGAAGTTTCCCCCAATCCATACTGGGCTATTCCTGAGAATATAAAGCAATTGAGGGAGGACCACCATTTTTATTACACTGATTCTATCCCTCATACTCAAGGGGAGCCCCATCCAAATCTTCATTTCAAGCTTGATCTTCTGTAGTAGAGGCCTCAAATTCAACTCCTTCTACCTTCCTATATCGGATGCTACCTCCACTCCCAAGTACCCAAAAGAGTCCGCCTTCCCCAGAACTTTGAGGCAGGGATATTCTATCTCTTCACCCATAGGCAAAAGAATTGATTTTTGCCAATTATTTCCAGACCAGAGAGTTCCCCAAAGTTGTTAATAATTTCAATTACTCTGTCCAGAGAAGATTTTGCATTTTTTAAGAACAACAGAATATCGTCCGCATATAACGACACTTTGTCCCTCCACATCCAAACCCCACAATCCCTTCATCCTCCCTCAGCTTAATCGCCAAGGGTTCGACAAATAGGGCAAAGATGAGGGGGGAGAGGGGACAACCCTGCCGAGTACCCCTGGACAGTGGGAAACTCTCTGTCTGTTGTCCATTCACAAGGATAGCCGCTCTAGGTTCACCATAAAGTATCTTAAGCCAGTTAATAAACCTAGGCCCTATTCCATATCCAGAAGTTCCCAGAGGAAGGGCCACTCCACCCTGTTGAATGCCTTGACCGCATCTAGCGACAGGATGGAGCAGCCCCCCTCCTTGCTCTGAATATTAGCATATAATCTACGGATATTGTCGGAGGTAGATCGTCCAGCCATAAATCCTGTTTGGTCATCTCCTATCAACTCCGACACTACCCCAGATAGCCTATTTGTTAAAATTTTGGCCAATATCTTCTGATCTGTATTTAACAGGGATATAGGTCTGTAGGACCCTGGATCACTCTCATCTTTCTCTGGTTTCAAAATCAGAGAAATCAGGGCGTCATACATAGAAAGAGGTAATCTTCCTTTTTTTCCGCATCATAAAATACTGCTATTAACTCTGGGGCCAGGAGGCTTTCGTATGCTTTATACACCTCGAATGGAAGAGCATCCGATCCGGCTGATTTCAGCCTGGGGGAGTCTCTAATAACCTTTAAGACCTCTTCCAAGGAAATATCTTCATCTAATAAAGATACAGCATTCTCAGACAACTGGGGTAGATGGAGGTTTTCTATGTAACTTTGAATCTCTGTCATTCCTTTCATCATCAAATTCCCCGTATCTCTTCTGGCATTCCCTTAAGTTGGCCCTTAACATCCCTTAGTGCACCAATAACTGTGCTCTTCTTTCTACCTTGAATTATTCTGGACAAAAATTTACCTGACCTCCCAGCTTCAAGAAACCTCTGCGGGTCCTGATGGTATAACCGTGTCTGAGCATTTGCTACAACCAGGTCTCTGAAGTTCTGTTCTTTCTCTTCCCAATCTTTTTTGTCTGTTATACTGCCTGTCTGGCCAAACTTTTCTGCCGCTTGCCTGGCCTCCAACTTAACTTTTTTTCCCTCTTTTACAAGTGTATTCTTTGTCCTAACAATTCTTTCTAATAAATTCCCCCTCAAGTACGCCTTGAACGCATCACAGACCACCCCTCGCCCCGCAGACCCCGTATTGATTTCAAAATATACCTTTATCTTTTCCCTTATCTCCTCCTCATTTTTCCATTCCTCCAACAAACTATGATCAATCCTCAATCTTCTTGGTCCCCTTTCCCTCTATTTTAACCGAATCTGCATAGAGGCATGGTCTGAGATGCATCTCCGGCCGTACCTTATATCATGGATCCATGGATCCATTTCTTTTGAACCCAGTACTAAATCAATCCTGGAGAGGGTCTGGCTAGTCTTGTTATAACATGAAAAAGTCCTTTAATCAGGGTTTTTAACTGTCCAAAAATCTACCCAATTCATCTTGTCCAAGAACCCGGAGATCGGCGTTTCGCCCCTAACCTCAATATCCCTCTGTCTCCATCTATCCTTGGACTCATCTACAGGGCACTTAAAATCCCCTAAAACAATCACCGATAGCTCATTCCTCTTCTGCATAAAAGCTACCAACTCATGCAAAACATTTAGGGAGAAAGGGGGGGGGGGTGTAAACAAAGGCCAGTATAAATTTAATTTCGAGATACTTAACATGGAGAAAGACGAATCTTCCTCGGTCACTACTCTATTCCTCTGGATCTTACATTCTACTCTTTCATGAACCAAGACTGAGACTCCCCTTGAGTATGAGAAAAAGGTGGAATGGTACTCCTCCCTCACCCATCTACGGTTAAGCAATTTAACAGTCTCAGGTGTTAGATGGGTTTCCAATAAGTACAGCACCCCTGGCATATGTTTTACAGCAACATCAAAAACTGCAGCTCTTTTTTTTCTTTCAGAGAGACCTCTGATGTTCCAAACTAAGATTTTCATTCACTACTAGAGATGAGCGAGCACTAAAATGCTCGGGTGCTCGTTATTCGAGACGAACTTTTCCCGATGCTCGGGTGCTCGTTTCGAGTAACGAACCCCATTGAAGTCAATGGGAGACTCGAGCATTTTTGCAGGGGACCAAGGCTCTGCCTAGGGAAGGCTGGGTGAAAAGCTGGAAACCTCAGAAAATGATGGAAACACCACGGAAATGGACAGGAAACAGCAGGGGCAGCATGCATGGATGCCTCTGAGGCTGCCTAATCCCACCATTACCCCAAATTCTCCTGCATCAGCCTGGTGGTTACCCTCATGGCAATTGTGCTCACCCAGACCAAGAAAGGCGAGGTACATGCCCATCACATGTTAGGGAAGCACCCAACTAGGTGAAACGAAGGTCCATCACCCATGCCCATGCTGGCACTGCTCTCCTATCCGAAGCCACAGGATGCAGGCATAAGCCTGACACAGCATGGCGGTGACACCACAACAACCAACAAGTGAAGTTAGATGAGGTAGCAGGTGAGCCACCCAAAAATTTAGCCAGACGCAGCATGGCAGTGACAACAGAGTGACCGAGTTAGACAGAGGTAGCAGGAGGTGAAGCATGGATGGTAATTCGAAGGAGGAGGGGTTGGAGGAAGAGGCATAGTAAGTCTGAGAAACCGTGACTGAGGTAGGCCCCGCAATCCTCCAAGTGGGCTGTACATGAGTGGCCAGAGAGACCGAGCTACACGACGGTAGCAGGTAGAGCACATAAAAAATTTAGCGTGGCCCTGTATGTGGACGTTGAGGGTTTGTGCATGTAGGTGGGCTGAACTTTTTTTCTGCTTGCGCTCCAACGTCTGCTGTAATGACAGCTGAACGTTGCGCAGGGACACATTGGTGGACAGTGTGGAGGATCATGGAGGCGAAGGGGTGGTTTTCTGGTGGGAGGCGCTCATGCCGGGGTCCTGGGCGGGGGGTTGACTCGCAGAGGCAGCGAGTGACACAGGGGAAGGAGCAGTGGTGGGACCTGCATGAGGGGAACGGACGGCCTTGTTTCCATAGTGTTTAGCACTCGTACACCTGCGCATGCTGGTGGTGGTTAGGCTGGTAATTTGGCATCAACTGGTACGGCTGTCAACATTGAGCTTGAACTAGTGGGGCATGTGTGGTATCGATTCTTCTCAGTTTAAAATCATATACGTCCCCTATCTTGGGACCATATATTTCATGGATTTTTCGAACACGGAAAAGGAAAAAGAGCTTGCTCTGGCCAGGGGAGTGTCTTTTCTACTGCAGCTAAGGGGACGTGTCCATGCTCTGCCTATCACAGGTCAGGAGCCAATTAAAAGAAGAACCAAAAAAAATCTGTTCTTCTTATCAGTTCAAAATCTAATACGTCCCCTATCCGGGCAAATTGTTTGGAGAGAGGGCCTGTAGGTGGGGGGCAGGCTTGGGGGAAAGGAGGTTGAGCTGGAAGAGCCAGAGGAGTGCCCCCTTGGCTAGCGTGTGTGGTGGTGACAACAGCCGGATGGAGTTCGAATGACGACGCAGGACCCCAACTTAAAAATTTGGCATCAACCAAGTGGGGCATGTGTTGTATGCATTCTTCTCAGTTTAATACCATATACGGCACCTATCCGGAAAAATAGTTTGGAGAGAGAGAAAGAGAGGAAAAAGACGTATTTTTAAAAGTGACGTTCAGTATAGATCAGTTAAAGAGAAAAAAAGGATTTTATGAAATGGATTTGTATCACTGAGAGCAAATGTATTTTTTTACGTGACGTGCAGTATAGATCACTTGGAGAAAAAAAGGGGAATGTGCAAACTTGGGCTGCTATAGTGCAAGCCACTATGGTGGTGACAACAGAGTGAGCGAGTGACACTGCGGGAGCAGGCGAACCACATAAACATTTTTCGTGGCCCTGTATGGCGTGGTGACAACTGAGTGACTGAGTTAGTATGCGGTAGCTGGGGAAGCACCCAAAGATTTAGCCTGACACAGCATGGCGGTTACACCACCAATGACTTTGTCCGACTGAGAATGCAGTGAAATGGCTTTTGTTGAGCCTCCAAAATTTTTTTTCTTTTCGGAGTACATAAAGTCGACCCTCAGCAAAAAACATTTTTTTTTAAATGTCGGTACTTGCGACTCCTGAAAAATTGTTTTGGACTGTCTGTTTGACGCTCCTGAAACATTGTTTTACAGTGTCTGTAGTTGACACTGCGGAAAAATTGTTTGGAGAGAGGGCCCGTAAGTGGCCCTCCGGAAAAATTGTTTAGAGAGAGGGCCTGTAGGTGGATCTCCGGAAAAATTGTTTGGAGAGAGGGCCTGTAGGGGGCCCTCCGGAAAAATAGTTTAGAGAGAGGGCCTGTAGGGGGCCCTCCGGAAAAATAGTTTAGAGAGAGGGACTGTAGGTGGCCCTCCGGACAAAATGTTTAGAGAGAGGGACTGTAGGTGGCCCTCCGGAAAAAATGTTTAGAGAGAGGGCCTGTAGGTGGCCCTCCGGAAAAATTGTTTAGAGAGAGGGCCTGTGGGTGGCCCTCTGGAAAAATTGTTTAGAGAGAGGGCCTGTAGGTGGACCTCCGGAAAAATTGTTTGGAGAGAGGACCTGTAGGGGGCCCTCTGGAAAAATTGTTTAGAGAGAGGGCCTGTATGGGGCCCTCCAGAAAAATTGTTTGGAGAGAGGGCCTGTATGGGCCCTACGGAAAAATTGTATAGAGAGAGGGCCTGTAGGTGGCCCTCCGGAAATTTTTTTTAGAGAGAGGGCCTGTAGGTGGCCCTCCGGAAAAATTGTTTGGAGAGAGGGCCTGTACGGGGCCCTCCGGAAAAATTGTCGTAAAAGAGTGCCAGTTGGCCCTCTAAAAAATTGCGTTTTGGGTCAGCGTTAGGCAAAGACGACAAGGAGGAGTAGGAGGAGTAGAGAGGAGGAATCGGATACATTAGTAATGTTAATCTTTAGCTGCTTTCCCCCGGAGGAGATTTGAATTCCGGTGAAATCCAGGCTTTGTTCAATTTAATAAGCATCAGCCTGTCAGCGCTGTCAGTTGACAGGCGTGTACGCTTATCGGTGATGACGCCACCAGCTGCACTGAATACCCGCTCTGACAACCCGCTGGCGGCAGGGCAGGCCAGCACCTCCAAGGTGTACAGCGCCAGTTCTGGCCAAGTGTCCAGCTTTGAAACCCAGTGGTTGTATGGAGCAGAGTGATCGGTCCGGACGTTGGTATGGTCAGCTAGGTACTCCCTCACCATCTGTAAAGCTCCCCCCTACTCTGCCTAGACTGGGGACAGGTGACAGTGTCTTGCTGGGGTGACATAAAACTGGCAAAGGCCTTGGAGAGCGTTCCCCTGCCAGTGCTGGACAAGCTGCCTGCTTGCCTCCTCCCCCGCTACTTGGCCCACAGAACCACGCCCTCTGCCGCTAGCGGCGTCAGATGGGAAGGATTGTTTCACCTTGTGCACCAGGGCCTGTTGATATTGATTCACTCTCATACTCCTTTCCTCTACAGGGATGAGAGTGGAAAGGTTCTGCTTGTATAGTGGGTCCACGAGAGTGAACACCCAGTAATCGGTGTTTGAAAAAGTGCTTCTAACACGAGGGTCACGGGATAGGCAGCCTAACATGAAGTCTGCCATGTGCGCCAGAGTCCTAACACGCAAGAATTCCCTCTCCTCAATGGCCTGACTCTCCATTTCCTCCTCCTCCTCCTCTTCAGCCCATACACGCTCAAGAGTTAAGAAGGACTGAGCACTGGTACCCTCTTCTGTCTCGCAGACATTCTCCTCCTCTTCCTCCCCATCCTCATCCCCCTCCTCCGATACGCGCTGAGAAACAGACCGGAGGGTGCTCTGGCTATCAAGCAACGTATCTTCCTCCACCGTCTCTTGTGACAAGCGCAAAGCATCCGACTTCATGCTGAGCAGTGAGTTTTTCAACAGGCAAAGCAGCGGGATGGTGAGGCTGATAATGGCTGCATCGCCGCTGACCATCTGTGTTGACTCCTCAAAGTTGCTCAACACCTGGCAGATATCAGACATCCACGTCCACTCCTCATTGTAGACTTGAGGAATCTGAGTGACCTGACTACCAGTTCTGGTGGAAGTTGACATCTGGCAGTCTACAATCGCTCTGCGCTGCTGGTAAACTCTGGATAACATGTTTAATGTCGAATTCCATCTTGTGGGCACGTCGCACAACAGTCGGTGAGCGGGCAGTTGTAGGCGGCGCTGCGCTGCCCTGAGAGTGGCAGCATCTGTGGTCGACTTGTGGAAATGCGCACAGATGTGGCGCACCTTGGTGAGCAAATCAGACAGATTGGGGTATGTCTTGAGGAACCGCTGAACTATGAGATTGAACACGTGGGCCAGGCGTGGCACATGTGTCAGTCTGCTGAGTTGCAGAGCCGCCACCAGGTTATGCCCGTTGTCACACACAACCATGCCTGGCTTGAGGTTCAGCGGTGCCAGCCACAGATCGGTCTGCGCCGTGATGCCCTGTAATAGTTCTTGGGCGGTGTGCCTTTTGTCACCTAAGCTCAGCAGTTAGAGCACCGTCTGCTGGCGCTTAGCCACGGCACTGCTGCTGCGCCTAGAGCTACCGACTGAAGGCGCCATGCCCACGGATGGTCATCCTCAATTTCTTTAAAGAACCTCCAGACCTGCGAACATCTAGACCTCGCTACGGGAGCTTCACTACGTGAAACAGTTGCTGCTGATGCACCATCTCTAGCCCTACTTCTCCCTCTGGTCACACCACTGCCTCTTCCAACCTGTTCTGGTGCAGTACTCGCCTCCGCCTCAGAAGCACTGTCTTCACTCGGCTTATCAACCCAGCTTGGGTCAGTCACCTCATCATCCTCAGATTCCTCAGTCTGCTCCCCCCTCGGACTTCCTGCCCTGACAACAACTTCACCACTGTCTGACAACCGTGTCTCCTCATCGTCCGACACCTCTTTACACACTTCTTCCACTAAGTCAACAATGTCATCACCCTCAGACTGCGACAGTTGGAAAACTTGGGCATCGGGAAAGAGGTCAGCAGCAACCTAAGAAGTGGTTTTTGACTCTGGGAAAGGTCCAGAAAACAGTTCCTCAGAGTATGCCGGATCGCATTCCAAATTTTCCTGGGAGGGGGCAGACTGGGGGGAAGGAGGTTGAGGTGGAGGAGCCAGAGGAGTGCTCCCTTGGGTAACGTGGGTGGACTGCGTGGAAGACTGACTGGTGGACAAATTACTTGAAGCATTGTCCGCAATCCACGACATCAGCTGTTCGCACTGTTGTGGTTTCAACAGTCCTCTACCACGTGTCCCTGTAAGTTGAGACATGAAGCTAGGGAGTGTAGCTCTGCGTCGTTCCCCTGCTCCCTCATCAGCAGGTACTGTCTCTTCCTGCCTAGGACCACGGCCTCTGCCCCCTGCAGTAATTGAATGCCCACGCCTACGCCCTCGTCCTCGACCCTTAGCCCTGGGGTTCAACATTTTCTGTATATAAGTGTATTATATATACCAAAAAAATTAAAAATGGTCCTGCTGTACTGAAACCCACAAACTTGTTCAATCTGAACAAGTTAATATATAGGTGGATAAGTTAGAGCAAAATTACGTATTTTATTACGTACCATGCAGTATGGAGCAATTACACTGAAAATATTAGATTAGGCAGACTTGGTCTGCTTAAGTGCAACCCAGACAAATGTCGCACTCAGATTTTTCTAATGTAGCTGTGTCAGTGACAGCAAAAGACCTTTTTTAATTACGTGACATACAGTATGGGTCACCTGGAGAGAAAATATGGATTGTGGTTTGTATATAGGTGGATAAGTTAGAGCAAAATTACGTATTTTATTACGTACCATGCAGTATGGAGCAATTACACTGAAACTATTAGATTAGGCAGACTTGGTCTGCTTAAGTGCAACGCAGACAAATGTCGCACTCAGATTTTTCTAATGTAGCTGTATCAGTGAGAGCAAAAGACCTTTTTTAATTACATGACGTACAGAATGGGTCACCTGGACAGAAAATACGGATTGTGGTTTGTGGTGACTGGACAGCTGAACTGTGACACACAGAATGGTTCCGCACAGCTGTATGAAATGGATTTGTATCACTGAGATAAAACAACAAAAAAGCAAAGTTTGTTATATATGGCGATAGCTGCACTACTAGTGCCAGCCAGCCCAGCCAGGAGACAAAAAAAAGTGTCTTGTAGCCCTTAGAAGGGCTGTTGGGTTCTTTTGAGATCACTCCTGCCTAACAGAGAACTAAATCCAGGCCCTAACACTCTCCCTGAAATGCAGCAGATCTGTCCCTAACGACATCCAGACAGCCTCTGAGCCGAGCACCGCCGGACGTCACTAGTATATTCCAGGGTCACCTGATCTGGCCAGCCAACCCCTGCTATCGACATGTAAGGGCCCCACGTGATGCTGGGTGTACCGCAGAATCTCCTGGGTATAGGCACCAAAAATTCAAAATGCGAGAGATGCCATTTCCTCGAGCATGGCGAGATACTCGTCCGAGCAGCGAGCACTTACGAGTACCCTAATACTCGGACGAGCATGCTCGCTCATCTCTATTCACTACCATTTTTTTTAAAAAAAAGATAGAGTAAAATCCTTCCCAACTCTGCTCCTTCCCCCCACCCACCAAATTCCCTACCTCCCCCTCCCCCTACCCCTAACTTGTTGAAAAGCTGTTCCGTTTTACACTGAAACACTTTCCTCTTAACTTAGCATTTCCCTCCCTGCTCGTCCTCACTCTGTCTTGGTACATTACTTTCAGTTTAGCCGGGAAAATTAATGAATAATTCAAACCTGCCTGTCTGAGCCTTTTTTTTATCTGGGTAAATTTCATTCTGTCTGTCTGGGTAGCCCTGGAATAGTCGGGATAGTTTGCTATCCTGTTACCATTGTATTCCTTATCCCCTTCTTTTCTTGCCTTGCGCATCAGTATATCCCTGTCTGCAGAGGAGAACTACCTAACCAAAATTGTCCTTGGGTTACTGCCGGGTGGGAGTGGTTTGAGTGGAACTCTATGGGCTCTCTCTACTCCAAATACTTTTGAGAATCCTTCTTTCGAATAATTTTCTAGTATCCATTTTTCTATAAACCCTGTACAGTTCTCCCCTTCTGTTTTCTCCGGGAAGCCTATAAACCTCAAATTATTCCTCCTACTCCTATCTTCGTATTCAATGAGCTTTTTCTGTATCTCTATTTGATTATCTGAAATCCTTCCTATCTCTTTTTCCCAATTAACCGTTTCGTCCTCTATTTCTCCTACCCTTTGCTCGACTTCTGATATCCTTTCTTTAATTTTCTTTAAATCGCCTCTGATGTAAGAAATATCTGATCTTACAACTCCCATTTCAGTTCTCATTTCAATGAGCGTATCATTCGTTTGCTTAACTCCCTGCATAATTTGCTGCTGTAAAAGATCACTCGAACCTTCTTCTTGCCCTTCCACCAATTCAGTCTCCAAGCCCTGATTTTTCTTAATCCCTGTACCCCTGCCACAAATACTCTCATCCTCATTTTAGGGTCTTTCACTTTTTCTCCTTTTTCACTTCCACCTTTGACTGCAACTGGAGATTGTAAAAATTTTCCAACCTTGTCCCTCCGACCGGAGGGCCTTTACTTTTCTCTTCAGGGGATTCTAACCAGAGGCGGACTGGGAACTTAAAGTGGCCCTGAAAAAGATACAAAAAGTGGCCCCATTTTGTAGTCTGGTCCAAATTGATAGAAGGCAGGGCCAGCAATACCATATTGTGGCACATTATACCACCCAACAGAGCCAAATACCACAGTCCATAACAATATACTGCCAGCAGCACAAAATACATACCCAAAAACTTCCACTGGCCGGCCATGAGGAGGGCTCAGTTGGCCCCTGGGCATCGACCCACCGGGAATTTTCCCTGTAAGGTCTATGGCCAATCCACCCCTGATTCTAACACTCCACGACCCCCTGATTTCGTCTTTTGGTCTACTCCCCCTTCCTTTTCCTTGTTACGTCTCGCCGCCATCCTAGGTCTCGAATTAAGTTAATGGGGTAACCATAACTAGCTCCACCCTCAAATGTGGGATTTACCAGTTCTGTAAATAAATAATACAGGTGTCCTCCCACAACAAAATTTTCAAAAAAAAGAAGGAATTACTTAATTTACGATAATATGTTCAACTTGCTCAAGCAGTACAGGAAAGAATAATAATTAATCAGGCAATTCAAACAGCACGGGGAGCAAGTTCGTCTTCTGTAGACTTATCCGGCCCGTTCAGCAATACAGGACAGGGTCAATGCTTTGGCCAATAGCTCGAGCGACCTCAGAGGGAAAAATTCTTCCTCTATGAACCTGTCCAGTCTAACCAACCGATACAGTATAGGGCTTATGTTTTCGCGTTTGATTCAACCACAAAAGAATCAAGTCTTCCACAATAAACTTCTCTAACTTATTTATACAATACAAGATAGAAATAATGCTTTATCGGTTGATTCGCACGGCACCAGGAGTGGCTCATCCACTATAACTTTATCCGTCTTGTCAAAGACCGTGTAGAATAGGGTAAGCTTATCCACGTGGACTTATCCAATGTGTTCGAAGCAGTAGGGGATCAAATAGATACTATGACAGTCATTCCCGGCTACACAAGAGGGAGTAAGCTCATCCAGATAAGCTTGTCTAGCTTATTAGAAAAGAGCAGGGTGAAGCTCGCAATATAACAGTTAGTTCATACAACGCTAATGGAAATAAACTTATCCACTCTAGGCTTTTTCAGCTTGTTCAAACAGTGCAGGATAGTGTTAATACGTAAAAGCAAGTATTTTAGCCGCTAGTTCAAGCAACACAGAAAAGGAGTTAGTTCATCCAATTGTCCAGCAAACTCATACAGCGCAGGAAGG
This sequence comes from Rhinella marina, assembly GCA_900303285.1. Classification (NCBI taxonomy): domain Eukaryota; kingdom Metazoa; phylum Chordata; class Amphibia; order Anura; family Bufonidae; genus Rhinella; species Rhinella marina. Next base: position 109,026 of record ONZH01025281.1, read on the forward strand.
AGTTAATGAGTCCAAGCAGCCATAGAAGGGGTAAGTTCATCCAATATAAATTAATCCAGCTTGTTTGAAAAGATCAAGGTAGAGTTAGTAGCTTAGGGGTTAAATCAGGCACACAAGAGGGAGATAATACTCTAAAGACGATCTCTTGAGTTAATTCAATATCCCACACATATATTAATGGAGGGAATACTGGAGAGGTCTTAGTCAATCAGCAAATTTAGATGCAATCTTGTGCTTATACTCATCGGCTCCTAAAGATGACTGCTTGCTCTAGGCTGGTGCCCAAACGCCTCCATTTTCTCCCCCGTCCGCATTCACTTTCCACCGCCACAGGGCTAATCTCCATGTCTCCTTCCCCTCTGCTACCAGACTCCAGGTCAGCTAAGCGGCACACCAGAGCCTGCCACGCTCACAGGTGCACGCCACATCCGTCCTCCAGCTCCGGCTCCCGGCTCCCGCGGGAAGACGCCAACTCTTGTGAGAGGACACCCGTTCATGTAATCTCTGCGTCCTCCAGCCTCAGCTGCTGCTCCGTTCTCCTGGCCCGCACCAGACCGGCAGAAACAATATCCTTGCGCCTGCTCCCCTTCAGCTACGAAAGCTCCCAGACCATTCCAGCACAGACAGGTACTCTCGAGGAACGAGCAGGGAGGTTGAGCGATGTGCTGACATCACGTACGCTCACATGCTTCTCCCTTTGATACTCCCTCTCAAACGTTTTTAGTGAGCTCACTATCACAGCCTCCATAGTCTTGCTGCTTTTACCGTAAAGAAACCCCTTCTATGTTGGTGTAGAAACCTTCCTTACTCTAGATATAGAGGATGCCTCCTTGTCACAGTCCTGGGGATAAATGGGCTTGCTTCTGTGTGGCGAAAGTCAGGGTGAGTCAGAAGGTGTTTAGGACTTGACTCTCACCTTGTGTCATTGTCACAGGGCACAAGAACCATAAAAACATATTGAGGATAATTCTCTTAAAGTCATGCCACTACATCTAGTCCCATTGCAGATTGGTTCCAGATGCCAAATCAGTAGTGCAGCGAAGGAGGCAGATTGTAACCTGTAAACCAACAAAAGAAGGCACTGGTACCAGTGGTCCTGAAAGTCTCTTTATTGATGCAACAAATAACACGTTTCAAAGTGAAAAAAAACCCTTCATCAGATATAGTTGTAGACAAAAACTATGACAGGAATGGACTGCTTAAAATACATGGTGCTATAGCCGAATTAGCAGGATAAACACATCAAGGGGAAGAGCCAGTGATACAGTATAACACTAAAAACATTCCCAAAAACAATTCTCTTAAAAAAAACACCAAAAGGATTGTATAAAAGGCATTCTGTCCACAAGGTTTGCGGGTAGAGTAGAAAACAATGAAAATTGATAAAATTATATATATTTTGTTGGGATTTCCTGTTTTGGTTGTTGTGTTATACACAAGTGAAATGTTTTCTTTTGTTTTTGGAAATAATAATAATAATTATCTGATTTAAAAAAAAAAAACACTTAAAGATACAACCTTAAGAATAGAGATGAGCGAGCACTAAAATGCTCGGGTGCTCGTTATTCGAGACGAACTTTTCCCGATGCTCGGGTGCTCGTTTCGAGTAACGAACCCCATTGAAGTCAATGGGAGACTCGAGCATTTTTTGCAGGGGACCAAGGCTCTGCCTAGGGAAGGCTGGGTGAAAACCTGGAAACATCAGAAAATGATGGAAACACCACGGAAATGGACAGGAAACAGCAGGGGCAGCATGCATGGATGCCTCTGAGGCTGGCTAATCCCACCATTACCCCAAATTCTCCTGCAACAGCTTGGTGGTTACCCTCATGGCAATTGTGGTCACCCAGACCAAGAAAGGTGAGGCACATGCCCATCACATGTTAGGGAAGCACCCAACTAGGTGCAACGAAGGTCCATCACCCATGCCCATGCTGGCACTGCTCTCCTATCCCCAGCCACACGATGCAGGCATAAGCCTGACACAGCATGGCGGTGACACCAACAAGTGACCAAGTTTCATGAGGTAGCAGGTGAGCCACCCGAAAATTTAGCCAGACGCAGCATGGCGGTGACAACAGAGTGACAGAGTTAGACTGAGATAGCAGGAGGTGAAGCATCCTCCAAGTGGGCAGTACATGAGTGGCCCCAGGGTCAGACTCGGTCTGGGCTCGGGCTCGACGGGCTCGACGGCGGACCCGTTTCAGGTTATCGATTGTCGTTATGTTGGCTGACATCAAGTTTAGTATCTGTTCTTATCAGTTGCTGTGGCTGTTGGTGGTAAAGTGGTGAGCATAGCTGCTTCCCAAGCAGTTGACCCGGGTTCAATTCCCATCTATCGCAGGAAGCAATTAAAGGAAGAACCAAATAAAAATCAGTACAATATCTAATACGTCCCCTACCCGGGTAAATTGTTTGGAGAGAGGGCCTGTAGGTGGGGCACAGGCTGGGGGGAAGTAGGTTGAGCTGGAAGAGCCAGAGGAGTGCCCCCTGGGCTAGCGTGTGTGGTGGTGAAAACAGCCGGATGGAGTTCGAATGACGACGCAGGACCCCAACTTAAAAATTTAGCATCAACCGGTACAGTTGTAAATTATGAGCTCAATCAAGTGTGGAATGTGTTCTATGTATTCTTCTCATTTTAATACCGTATATGGCAGCTATCCGGAAAAATAGTTTGGAGAGAGAGAAAGATAGGAAAAAGACGTAAATTGTTTGGAGAGAGGGCCTGTAGGTGGGGGCAGGCTGGGGGGAAGGAGGTTGAGCTGGAAGAGCCAGAGGAGTGCCCCCTGGGCTAGCGTGTGTGGTGGTGACAACAGCCGGATGTAGTTCGAATGACGACGCAGGACCCCAACTTAAAAATTTAGCATCAACCGGTACAATTGTCAATTATGAGCTCGATCAAGTGTGGCATGTGTTCTATGTATTCTTCTCAGTTTAATACCGTATATGGCAGCTATCCGGAAAAATAGTTTGGAGAGAGAAAGATAGGAAAAAGACGTCAATTGTTTGGAGAGAGGGCCTGTAGGTGGACCTCTGGAAAAATTGTTTGGAGAGAGGGCCTGTAGGTGGACCTCCGGAAAAATTGTTTGGAGAGAGGGCCTGTAGGTGGACCTCCGGAAAAATTGTTTGGAAAGAGGACCTGTAGGTGGACCTCTGGAAAAATTGTTTGGAGAGAGGGCCTGTAGGTGGACCTCCGGAAAAATTGTTTGGAGAGAGGGCCTGTAGGTGGACCTCCGGAAAAATTGTTTGGAGAGAGGGCCTGTAGGTGGACCTCGGGAAAGATTATTTAGAGAGAGGGCCTGTAGGTGTACCTCCGGAAAAATTGTTTGGAGACAGGGCCTGTAGGTGGACCTCGGGAAAAATTGTTTGGAGAGAGGGCCTGTAGGTGGACCTCTGGAAAAATTGTTTGGAGAGAGGGCCTGTAAGTGGACCTCCGGAAAAATTATTTAGAGAGAGGGCCTGTAGGTGGACCTCCGGAAAAATTGTTTGGAGAGAGGGCCTGTAGGTGGACCTCCGGAAAAATTGTTTGGAGAGAGGGCCTGTAGGTGGACCTCTGGAAAAATTGTTTGAATAGAGGGCCTGTAGGTGGACCTCCAGAAAAATTATTTAGAGAGAGGGCCTGTAGGTTGACCTCTGGAAAAATTGTCTAAAGACAGGGGGCCCTCCTGAAAAATTGTGGTAAAATAGTGCCAACGTTAGGCAAAGACGACAAGGAGTAGGAGTAGGAGGAGTAGAGAAGAGGAATCGGATACATAAGTTATTTAAATCTTTAGCTGATTTCCCCCGGAGGATATTTGAATTCCGGTGAAATCCAGGCTTTGTTCATTTTAATAAGCGTCAGCCTGTCAGCGCTGTCAGTTGACAGGCGTGTACGCTTATCGGTGATGACGCCACCAGCTGCACTGAATACCTGCTCTGACAGCACGCTAGCGGCAGGGCAGGCCAGCACCTCCAAGGCGTACAGCGCCAGTTCTGGCCACGTGTCCAGCTTTGAAACCCAGTAGTTGTATGGAGCAGAGTGATCGCTACGGACGTTGGTATGGTCAACTAGGTACTCCCTCACCATCTTTCTGTACAGCTCCCCCCTACTCTGCCTAGACTGGGGACAGGTGACAGTGTCTTGCTGGGGTGACATAAAACTGGCAAAGGCCTTGGAGAGCGTTCCCCTGCCAGTGCTGGACAAGCTGCCTGCTCGCCTCCTCTCCCCGCTACTTGGCCCACAGAACTATGCCCTCTGCTGCTAGCGGCGTCAGATGGGAAGAATTGTTTCAGCTTGTGCACCAGGGCCTGTTGATATCTATTCACTCTCAGACTCCTTTCCTCTACAGGGATGAGAGTGGAAAGGTTCTGCTTGTACCGTGGGTCCAGGAGAGTGAACACCCAGTAATCGGTGTTTGAAAAAATGTTTCTAACACGAGGGTCACGGGATAGGCAGCCTAACATGAAGTCTGCCATGTGCACCAGAGTCCTAACACGCAAGAATTCCCTCTCCTCACTGGCCTGACTCTCCATTTCCTCCTCCTCCTCCTCTTAAGCCCATACATGCTCAAGAGTTAAGAAGGACTGAGCACTGGTACCCTCTTCTGTCTCGCAGACATTCTCCTCCTCTTCCTCCTCATCCTCATCCCCCTCCTCTGATACGCGCTGAGAAACAGACCGGAGGGTGCTCTGGCTATCAAGCGACGTATCTTCCTCCACCATCTCTTGTGACAAGCGCAAAGCATCCGACTTCATGCTGAGCAGTGAGTTTTTCAACAGGCAAAGCAGCGGGATGGTGAGGCTGATAATGGCGGCATCGCCGCTGACCATCTGTGTTGACTCCTCAAAGTTGCTCAATACCTGGCAGATATCAGACATCCACGTCCACTCCTCATTGTAGACTTGAGGAATCTGAGTGACCTGACTACCAGTTCTGGTGGAAGTTGACATCTGGCAGTCTACAATCGCTCTGCGCTGCTGGTAAACTCTGGATAACATGCTTAATGTCGAATTCCATCTTGTGGGCACAACAGTCGTGAGCTGTGGTCGACTTGCGGAAATGCGCACAGATGCGGCGCACCTTGGTGAGCAAATCAGACATATTGGGGTATGTCTTGAGGAACCGCTGAACTATGAGATTGAACACGTGGGCCAGGCATGGCACATGTGTCAGTCTGCCGAGTTGCAGAGCCGCCACCAGGTTACGCCCGTTGTCACACACAACCATGTCTGGCCTTGAGGTTCAGC
>ONZH01025282.1:0-10093 GCA_900303285.1 Rhinella marina
AGTATATACACATGACTTGGTTCTGTAGTATATACAGACTAGTATATACACATGACTTGGTTCTGTAGCAGAGCAGTTATGACCAGCAGTATATACACATACTGGTTCTGTAGTAGTATACAGTATATTACACATGACTGTTCTGTATTCAGTATACAGTATATACACATGACGGTTCTGTAGAGTTCACGTAATATACACATGACTGGTTCTGTAGCAGTATACAGTATATACACATGACTTGTCTGTACAGTATATACAGTATTACATGATTGGTTCTGTAGTAGTATACGGTATATACCACATACTTGGTTCTGCAGTAGTATATCAGTTATACACATGACTTGGTTCTGTAATATACAAATATATACCATAAGTATACTTTCTTATAAATCATATATTACAAGCAGCAATGAGGACCTTCACATGGGAAGGTCACTGTATACTCCTGGGATTATGGTGTGGGTTGGCATAATGTACAGTAGCCAGACCGCTCTAGTCTTCAGGTACATTAACAGCTTGTCATTACTTTGATTTGGTCCTGGAACTAATGGTACGGCCATTTCTCCATTGTGTCATAGGAGCTATATTTGAACAAGACAAGGCCAGTCTGCATGTTGCTCGTGCTACTGTGAGCATCCTGTGTGGCCTAAATGTGTAACCATGTCCTCCAGCATCTCCAGGCTTGTCTCCTATGAAGCACATCTGGGACATTATTGGTCAACAACTGCATAAGGAGTTGCCAGCGGTGGATCTTGATGATTTGTGTGCCCAAAAGTGCATTTAGCATGGCAGAACATTCTTTAGACAGCCATTAACAACCTCTTTGATAGCATACCAAGGGGTATAAAAGCAAGTATTTCTGCTTGTGGGGCTCATATTCAATACTGAATAAATCAAGATATTTTTAATATTTTGTTTACATTTTTTTAACATTTGCATATCATTAACGTGTCCGCCGATCCTGTGAATTCCACAACTTTTCCTTCTTGGTGTTGCAGTTGTAATCCACAGAAAATCAAATACTGTATCTAATCTTATCATGTGTGAGTGTGATAGTGTCTGCAGGGCTGTGTATCTGAGTCTATCATGTGTGATACTGGCTGTGAGGCTATGTATCCGAGTCTATCATGTGTGATACCGTCTGCAGGGCTGTGCATCTGAGTCTATCATGTGTGATACCATCTGCCAGGCTATGTATCTGAGTCTATCATGTGTGATAGCGTCTGCAGGGCTGTGTATCTGAGTCTATCATGTGTGATACCGTCTGCCGGGCTGTGTATCTGAGTCTATCATGTGTGATACCGTCTGCCGGGCTGTGTATCTGAGTCTATCACGTGTGATAGCGTCTTTCTGAGCCGTTCAGTCCGGCCTGACAGTCAGTGACGTAAAAGGGTCGGGGCTTCGGGCAGTGTTCCCCAACCAAGGGCGTGTAGCCTGCTACCTAGCAGAGGGGCTGCTCTTCCTTGGGTGACGTCGAGGGGCAGGGGGCGGAGTTTCGAGAGGTGACGTAGCCGGCGGTTGTTGACGTGGCCCTAGCTGTGTACTGCGCCGGCTGTTCGGTGTTTCGGAAGTAGCCGGCGGTGTGTAGTCAGCGGCGGAATCATGAGTGAGCCACACAAGCAGGATATTGCCGCCATCTTCAAGCGGCTCCGCTCTATCCCTACTAACAAGGTGAGTTCCCGGGATGGCTGGGATCTGACAGTCCTGCCGGCCGCTCTACTTGGACAGTCCGGAACCTCCGGAGTCATGAGGGAGGTCGTCAGCACTGTCACCTGTGTGTGGGGGCAGGGTGCCCGACAAGTTTGCAACAAGTGGGAAAAGTAGAGGAGTTGTCAGCCAAGAACGTCACGTGAGCTGTGGGCGGGGCCAACCTCTATCACGAGCAATGGGGCCAACCTCTTGTATCACCTGAGCAATGGGGGCCAACCTCTGTGTCACCTGAGCACATGGGGGGCCAACCTCTGTGTCACCTGAGGTATGGGGGGCCGACATCTGTGTCACCTGGTGGGGCCGACATCTGTGTCACCTGAGGTATGGGGGCCGACATCTGTTCACCTGAGTATGGGGCACATCTGTGTCACCTGAGGTATGGGGGGGCCGACATCTGTGGTCACCTGAGGTATGGGGGGGCCGACATCTGTGTCACCTGAGGTATGGGGGGCCGACATCTGTGTCACCTGAGGTATGGGGGGCCGACATCTGTGTCACCTGAGGTATGGGGGGCCGACATCTGTGTCACCTGAGGTATGGGGGGCCGACATCTGTGTCACCTGAGGTATGGGGGCCGACATCTGTGTCACCTGAGGTATGGGGGGCCGACATCTGTGTCACCTGAGGGGTATGGGGGGGCCGACATCTGTGTCACCTGAGGTATGGGGGGCCGACATCTTGTGTCACCTGAGGTATGGGGGGCCGACATCTGTGTCACCTGAGGTATGGGGGGGCCGACCTCTGTGTCACCTGAGGTATGGGGGGCCGACCTCTGTGTCACCTGAGGTATGGGGGGCCGACCTCTGTGTCACCTGAGCCTGTGGTATGGGGGGGGCGACCTCTGTGTCACCTGAGGTATGGGGCCGACCTGGTATGGGGGGGGGGTCCCTCTGACCTCTGTGTCACCTGAGGTATATGGGGGGGCCGACCTCTGGTGTCACCTGATGGGTATGGGGGGGGGCCGACGCTCTGTGTCACCTGATGGTATGGGGCCGGACCTAAGGGGGGGGCGACCTCTGTGTCCAACCTGAGGTATGGGGGGGCGACCTCTGTGTCCACCTGGGTATGGGGGGGGCGACCTCCTGTGTCCAACCTGAGGTATGGGGGGGCCGCGACCTCTGTGTCACCGCTGAGGGGACCTGTGCCTAGTGCCGGGGGCGACCTCTGTGTCACCTTGAGGTTGGGGGGCCGACAATCTGTGTCAACTGAGGTATGGGGGGGGCCGACCCTCTGTGTCACCTGAGGTATGGGGGGCCGACCTCTGTGTCACCTGAGGTATGGGGGGGCGACCTCTGTGTCACCTGAGTATGGGGGGGGGGGCGACCTCTGTGTCACCTGAGGTATGGGGGGGGGGGGGGGCCGACATCTGTCTCACCTCAGCCAACATCTGTGCCTCCTAAGCTTCTGAGGGGAGTCCATGTCTGTAACCTGCCTGTGTGTCACTGAGACCAGGCAGTCCTTCACATCCTCTTAGGTCATGGAAGTGCTCTTCAGGCCAGATAAGTTGGTGGATGTGTCTCTGTAGTTCACCAGGCGGCCGTGCTCCGCCCTGGAAGTTGTATGATGCACTGGTTTCTGGGTCGCGGTCACGTGGTGAAGAACGGTGTGGTCTTCAGCTGGCTGCTTTTAGCCACATACACTTCATCTCTCGGGGCTACGTCAGATGATCACAGGATCGGAGCCCCGAAGCGCTGAATTTGTGTCCACTTACCCTTCAGGGACATGTGAGCGGAGTCCTGAAGTGGTGATGTTGGGAGTGGTTCTTCTCCCCGAGATACGGTGTTGATGTCTGATGCTCAGTAGGCCGCCCTTTTCGATACATAATGAAGGAGTAAGCCGCGCACTTTATTGTGGATACGTTATACAACTTCAATTCCAGAAGATTTTGGCTTCTTTGTAAAATGTAGATAAAGCAGAATGCAGAGATTTACAAATCTCAGAGACATGTATTTTATTCCCAGTAGATCATAGAACACAGAGCAGATGTAGAAAGTGAGACATTTTACCGTGTCACAAAAAAATTAACTCGTTTAGAACTTGATGGCAGCAATGCATCCAAAAAGTTGGAACGTGTTATGCCTAGAGTTGAGTGAACGTGCTTGTAACGAGTACTGTACTGCTCGGATACCCTACGCTCGCATGGCCGCAGGCATCCGGATCCGTCCTCACCTGACTGTAAGTCAATTGGGGCGGATCCGTTTGTTACGACACACGAGTGTGTCATACCAAACGGATCCGTCCCCACTGACTTGCAGTCCGGTGAGGAGGACGGATCCGGATGGCTGCGGCCATGCGAGCGTAGGGGATCCGAGCAGTACAGTACTCGTTACAAGCACGTTCGCTCAACTCTAGTTATGCCATCAGTATTCGGTCAGTGATTTTGGACCAAAACCAGGTGCGGCTCTAATCACAGAACAGGAGCAGATCTTTCCCTTATATCTTATGTCTGTGGAGGCTCCAGTCCTGGTTTTGGCTCACAGTCACTGATGGAAATCACTGACCAAACACTGACGTCTGAATGAGGCTGGAAAAGTAAGTGCTACTTACTTAAATAGAAAATCCGGAGGAGCAATTTATGACTGTCTAATATGCTGTTTTTATACTTAGAGTGTCTCAGGAACAAAGATGGGCAGAGGTTCACTAATCTGCAGAAAACTGCATCCTTTGAATCTCCCAACATGTACAGTACAGTACATAATATCATGAAAAGATTCAGAGAATCTGGAGAAATCCATGTGCACAAGGGAAAAGGCCGACAGTCAATATTGGATGCTCATGATCTATGGGCCCTCAGATGGCACTGCATTAAAGGGAGTCTGTCACCTAATTTTCACCTATATAACTAAGAGCAGTGCCCCACAGAAGATTGCAGACACATCCCAGACATACCTGTGTGCACTTTGTGTCTGTATTACATGTCCAGGAAAAGCACTTTTATTCTGCAGGAAAACAGCTCCCAAGTGCCCGGCTGAAAGTAAAACTAAAAGCAGCTTTCTCTGGATTTCTAACAGCTATATCTTCTAATATACTGGATATAATGCTGTGATTTTGTGGTATCATTTGAAAGCTTAGAATGCCAGCTTTCATAGAAGGTCAGAACTTTTTTCTATCTGCTACCAATCCCAAGATATGCGCATTTAAAGCAGCCCTCCCCTCTTCAGTCTGGTTTGCTTTGAGCATTTGCAGCAGCAGAGCTGGGCACTTGGGAGCTGTTTTCCTGCAGAATAAAGGTGCTTTTCCTGGACATGTAATACACACACACAGTGCACACAGATATGTCTGGGATGTGTCTGCAATCTTCTGTGGGGCAGTGCTCTTAGTTATATAGGTGAAAAACAGGTGACAGGCTCCCTTTAAAACAGGCAAGATCCGGTACAGGAAATGACTGCATGTACTCGGGAGACTTTCCAGACATCACTGTCTGTGAACACAGTTCACCGTGCAGTCCACAAAGGCACGAGAAAGGTGCATTCACACGACCATATAAATGGATCCGCATCCTAAACGCAATTTTGCGGAACGGGTGCGGACCCATTTATTTCAATGGGGCCGCAAAATATGCAATTTGCGGACCGTAAAAAAACTTACGGTCATGTGAATGTAGCCCAAAGCTGTATCCTGCAGTGAAGAAGCCATATGTCAAGACAATCCATAAATGCTGCCGTCTTCTCTGGACCTAAGCTCATTTCAAATGGACTGAGGCAAAATGGAAAACTGTTCTGTGGTCAGATAAATCAAAATGTAAAATTATTTTAGGTAACCATGGACGCCATGTCCTGCAGACTCAAGAAGAGAGGGACCTTCCAGCTTGTTATACGCACGTTGTTCAAAAGCCCATATCTGTGATGGTTTGGAGTTATATTAGCGCCTATGAGAGCTTACACATCTGGAAAGGCACTATCCATGCTGAACATTATATAGAGGTTTTAGAAAAACCATATGACAACGGTCTGTTGCAGGGAAGGCCTGGCATAGTTCAGAAAGACAATGTAAACCACATACTGAATCCATCACAACAGCATGGCTTCATAGAAGAAGGGTCCGGCGCTGAACCTGTCTGCAGTCCACACCCTTCACCAATAGAAAACATTGGGCGCATCATCAAACTGAGGACTGCTTTTATTTACAACGCCCAGCTTTTTTTTGGAATTGGGGTTGTAGATTAACCCCTTTCAGATGTGGTCTGTGTGTTTTATTGGTGGATCATGCTCCAAAAAGAACTGGAGAACTAAGTGGTGTTACCCGCAGAAGACGCCAGGGCGATATATTGATGTACTGTGTATGTATACTGGTATTGTGAGGAGTTAGGCCCCATTCAGACGACCGTGTTTCACGGCCGTATACGGGCCGTGAAAGCCTGGCCTGTGCTGCCCCAGTGGACGTGAGCGCACGGCGTCATTGGTTGCTATGACGCCGTGCGCTTCCTGAGGCCGCCGCCGTACAGTGAAACACGGTCATCTGAATGGGGCCTTAGTTCATGGCTGCAGTATGTTGTGTGCGGAGCTGTTCCTGGATACATAAGGAGGTCTCACGGAGCACGCTACATTGTTTATATGCATATGTTCACTACCTGGGCAGCACCGGCAGGCGTGTCCCTCTAGGCGACACCTTTTAATAGTATGTTTATGGATTATTCCAATAAGGATGTAAAGGATCTCACAAAAGTCAGAAACCCCTCAGATTTTTGTAAATATTCTATCTTTTTAATGGGACATCCCTGCGGTTATTTTTTTTTTTTTTTTTTTTTTTGGGGGGGGGGGGGGGGTAAATTTAGACTAATTGACATGTCACAAGAGGATTTCTGTTTGCATTTATTTAATATACCCTGTTTTTGTAAACCCGTCGCAGTAAGGTCTCATGCACACGGCCATATTTATTTTGCTGTTCGTAAATTGCGGATACGCGAAATACGGATAATGTCCATGTCATTGACTTCAGTGGGTCCGTAGTCAGCATGTCACAAATATAGGACATATTCTATCTAAATAGAATATGTCCACAGACCATGGACCCTTTGAAGTCAATGGGTCTGCAGAAACAAAGTAGGACAGCGTACAGACCGCATCCGTGTTTTGCGGACCGGTCAGTTGCATAAGGCCTAATATAGCGAAGCAGAATGAGCCTGTTCGCTGCTGCTGTCAGGAAGTGGGAACATTATTGCTTACTTACAGAATCTGAACGCCCGTACGGACCTAATACTGCTCACAGCAGAGATTTTGTTCCAATGTATCAGCGTAGGTAAGGCCTATGGAGCTGATGTCCAGGACAGATCAAGGGCTTTCTGCCTCCAAGTCCCCATTCACTGTCAGCAAGCAGATCTCTTGTAAACCTTGAAAAGCATTGCAGAACGTTCTGTTATTCGGGGATTGATTTGTTGAGACTTGGCAGGATGTCACAGAGGTTGATAAACGATGATATTAGTGCAGACGAGTCAAAGGTTTGCAGGGCCCTGGATTACGGGACGATATCCGGAGACCTTTGCCCCTCAGAGGTGACAGTTATGTGGCCACGTTTTCACCTGAGAACTGAGATAAAATGTGTGTATTACACGCGGCCTTGTGCTGTACTGCTGCAGTGTGAACATAGCCTTTGCCAGCCAAGTGTTCTTCTGGTCTGGAAACAGCGCCTCTCTGTTTGTGTGTGGTATGGCAGCTTCATTCACTTCAGTAGGGCTGATCTGCGTCCAGGCCAGTGATAATAGTCGTGATGTCACTGGGCCTGTGAGAAGGCTGCGATGGGTGCTGCCTTCTCAAATAGCACCTGGGACCCCCGCCGATCAGATGCTGATTTATCCGAAAGGTGTACAACTCCTTTAATGACCTATTCTTGGGGTAGGCTATCCGTATCAAATTGGTGGGGGTCTGACCCTTTTATCAGTAGCTTGAAGAGGCCTCAACATTGTTATTGTTGGTCATGTAGTGTCTGTGTGTTGTGCTGCCCGCTGTACCATTGAAGTGTAGTACCAGGCACAGCCACTATAGTATGGATGGCGCTGTGCCTGGTATATAACATCAGCACTACAGTGCTCGCCCTGATTGGTGGGATACCATGATTCGGACCCCCGCTAATCAAATACCGATGGCCTGTCCATTCTTAGGATATGTCATCAGTGATAAAATCCCACACATCCAGCCTTCCTGAAAAGGCTTATTCCTTACCAGTAAACTCCAGAACTGCCCAATAATCCAGACAATCCCGTAATGCTGGATTAGAGGATTTTTACAGTATAAGGAAACTGTTGCTGACGCCTCATATAAGTCTGAGCTGTCAGCGACTCCCTCTTCTATCGCATAGTCATGTCTGAGGCGGGGTCATCGCTCTATGACTCAGACAGTACAGAACGTTATTTCCAGCATGTGTCACTGGTGGGGACGGCAGCCACCCAGCCTGTTATTAGTGGCTTTAATGTACGACGCATGAGAAGAGCTGCAGCAGCCACCATGCTGGACATAAGCTCCTATAATGCAGGAGGCAGGTATTTTCTCCTTACAGGAGATGACTCTACAGTGTCTGGGATAAAGAACTGAAATGAGAACTGTCCCTCTGCAGACACTGAAGAAGTAGGGATTGCTGGGAGATTCCACCTCTGAGGCTGCTTAATAGCGAGTGCAGCCCTGGAGTATAATACAGAATGTAACTCCAGATCAGTACAGGATTAGTAATGTATGTACACAGTGACTTCGCCAGCAGAATAGTGAGTGCAGCTCTGGAGTATAATACAGGATGTAACTCAGAATCAGTAGATGATAAGTAATGTAATGTATATACACAGTGACTCCACCAGCAGAATAGTGAGTGCAGCTCTGGAGTATAATACAGGATGTAACTGAGAATCAGTACATGATAAGTAATGTATGTATACAGTGACTCCACCAGCAGAATAGTGAGTGCAGCTCTGGAGTATAATACAGGATGTAACTCAGGATCCGTACAGGATAAGTAATGTATGTACACAGTGACTCCACCAGCAGAATTGTGAGTGCAGCTCTGGAGTGTAATACAGGATGTAACTCAACATCAGTACAGGATAAGTAATGTATGTACACAGTGACTCCACCAGCAGAATAGTGAGTACAACTCTGGAGTAGGGTTGGGCGATATCAAAAATAAATACGCGCTAAATACTCGTTTAAAAGAAAAAAACACTTAGGGCCACAAGGAGACGTTATACTGTATGGGGGCAGCTACAAGGAGACGTTATACTGTATGGGGGCAGCTACAAGGAGACATTATACTGTATGAGGGCAGCCACAAGGAAGAACGTTATACTGTATGGGGGCCACAAGGAGACATTATACTGTATGGGGGCCACAAGGAGACATTATACTGTATGGGGCCACAAGGTGACATTATACTGTATGGGGGCAGCCACAAGGAGACGTTATACTCGTATGGGGGCCACAAGGAGACATTATACTGTATGGGGGCAGCTACAAGGAGACATTATACTGTATGAGGGCAGCCACAAGGAGACGTTTATACTGTATGGGGGCCACAAGGAGACATTATAATGTATGGGGCCACAAAGGGGTGACATTATACTGTATGGGGCCACAAGGAAGACGTTATACTGTATGGGGGCAGATACCACAAGGAGACATTATACTGTATGGGGGCCACAAGGAGACGTTATACTGTATGGGGGCAGATACAAGGAGACGTTATACTGTATGGGGGCAGATACAAGGAGACGTTATACTGTATGGGGGCAGCCACAAGGACATTATACTGTATGGGGGCAGCCACAAGGAGACATTTATTACTGTATGGGGCAGAACATTAACTGTATGGGGGCAAGGGACATTATACTGTATGGGGGCAGATACAAGGAGACATTATACTGTATGGGGCAGCCATCAAGGAGACATTATACTGTATGGGGGCCACAAGATACAAGGAGACATTATACTGTATGGGGGCAGACAAGGAGACATTATACTGTATGGGGCAGCCACAAGTAGACATTATTACTGTATGGGGGCAGCCACAAGGAGACATTATACTGTATGGGGGCAGATACAAGGAGGTATGGGGGCAGGATACATTATACTGTATGGGGGCAGATACAAGGAGACATTATACTGTATGGGGGCAGATACAAGGAGGACATTATATGTATGGGGGCCACAAAGGAGACAGTTTATACTGTATGGGGGCAGCACAAGGAGACATTATACTGTATGGGGGCCACACAAGGGACATTATACTGTATGTATGGGGGCACAAGGAGACATTATACTGTATGGGGGCACAAGGAACATTATACTGTACTGTATGGGGGCCCACAAGGAGATGGGCATTATACTGTATGGGGGTGGCCACAAGGAGACATTATACTATACATTATGTATGGGGGCAGCCAAGGGGACATTATACTGTA
>ONZH01025283.1:0-20187 GCA_900303285.1 Rhinella marina
CTAAATATGATATTCACAGAACTGATTTCTACAAATACCTCCAATTGAGACATGTTCTCAATTCTTTGCAATTCTCAGATGTTCAGCGTGTCTCCTTGTTTGAGGCATATTACTCTAATGCCTCTCTAACAACCAAAGGCATTTCAAGAGGTTACAAAGCATTACAACTTTTTAATGTTCCTAACCAACTAATATTCCAGATAAGATGGGAACAGGATATAAAAACTAATTTCACTCAGGACCACTCGGATTTCTACTTCTGGGAATCTATTGAATAAATAAGGTTTTAAACTTGCAGGTACCATGGGGACCCGAAGTAGCTCTATTGTCCATACATGTTAGCAGTCTGCCATGGTCAGAAGCCATGATTATGTCACATATACTTACTACCATTAGAACTCTCGTAGCGAAATATTGGAAGAGTACCTCTTTGCCAAACATGACGGAAATCTTAGAAAGGGTTAACTATAATTACAATATGGAAGGATTAATAGCTAGACGAATGAACACCTCATTAAAAGTAACATCCCTTTGGGAGAAATGGGAGCGGTTTTATTCCAGGAAACATAATCATTAAGGTTAGCTACCAAATGTGCTGTAATCTGTTCTCAGACCAGGTTAGGCCTCTTTCACACTAGCGTTAGCACGGATCCGGCACCTAAAGGGTGCCAACGGATCCGTGCTAACGCTGATACATGTGTGGAGCCGGAGCAGCGCTCCGGCCCCACACATGTTAACATGGAACAAGACACAGACATACAGACATTCACCATACAATACACACATACATACTCACATACTCCAGGGACGCTGGCAGAACGTCTTCACGCGCCTCCTGCGCGCAGTGATGACGATTCCCCACAGCACCCTCTGCTGGGCGCAGTGGGGAAACGTCATAGCTGCGCGCAGGAGGCGCGTGAAGACATGCTGCCGGCGTCCCTGGAGTATGTGAGTATGTATGTGTGTATGTCTGTATGTATGTATGTATGTATTTATGTATGTGTCTAGCTCTGTAGCCGGATCCGGAATGATCCCCCATTGCAAATCAATGGAGGACAGATCCGGATTACTGGTGTGTCCACACCAAACGGATCCGTCCCCATTGACTTGCATTGGGGGTCATTCCGGATCCGTCTTGGTGCGGATCCCTGGACCGGAGAGCAAACCGCAGCATGCTGCGGTTTGTTCTCCGGTCTGAAGACGGAACGGAATGCTTTCAGGAGCATTCCGTTGTCTTCAGTTCAGTTTTGTCCCCATTGACAATGAATGGGGACAAAACTGAAGCGTTTTATTCCGGTATTGAGCCCCTATCACGGAACTCAATACCGGAATTTTAAAACGCTAGTGTGAAAGTAGCCTTAGATCTCGGCACTCTACTACACAAGCAATACTCTAATACTCAAATGATCCAGACACAGTGACTGTTTTAAGTTGTTATAGTTCCTTTATTTGGACATATTTACTTATTGTCTTTATTTGTACATGCAGAATTGACAGCTGTACATTTCATGTAACTTGACCATTGATGACACATTATCTTTGTATTATGGTGAATATAAATGTATTGATATGGTCTTTAGTCTTCTGAAGCTCCAAGTATGTACATTTTGTATGTTCATGTTTTTCTCTTGAAAAATCTGAAAACTAATAAAAAAATAAGTTTCAAAAAAAAAAAAATCATATGTGCCCTAAAATAATACCAATAAAACTCAAAAGTCACCTCATCCCGTAGATTCCAATATGGGGTCACTTTTTAGGAGATTCTACTGGAGGGGTGCATCAGGGGCTTCAAATGGGACATGGTGTATAAAAACCAGCAAAATCTGCCTTCTAAAAACCATATGGCTGCTCTTTTTCTTCTGCGTCCTGCCGTGTGCCCTTACATCAGTTTACCACCACATGTTGGGTATTTCTGTAAATTGCACAATCAGGGTAATAGATATTGAGTTTTGTTTGGCTGTTAACCCTTGATGTGTTACAGAAAAAATGGATTAAAACGGAAAATATGCCAAAAAAGTCAAATTTAGTAATTCATCTCAGATTTCCTTAATTCTGTGGAACACCCATAATAGGTTAACAGTTTTTTAAAATAACTTGAGGTTAGTTTCTACTATGTAAGCCTCACAAAGAGACTCCAAAATGGAATTGTCCTTAAAAGTGGGTTTTTGTAAATTTTCTTTAAATATGTTAAGAATTTCCTTCTACTCACCATAAAAAATTAAAATACATTTACAAAGCCAACATAAGTAGAACATATGAGGAATGTTAAGTAAAAATATTTTATGAGATATTCACTTTCTGTTTTAAAGAAAGAGAAATTTAAATTTAGAAAATTGTAAATTTTCCTAGTTTTGTAAATTATTTTAGGATTTTTTCATAAAAGGTGAAATATATTGACTCAAATTTATGACTATTAGAGATGAGCGAACGTGCTCGTAACGAGCACTGTAGCGCTCGGCTCCCCTGCGAACGAATGCCCGCAGGCATTGCGGATCCGTCTTCAGCTGCATGTAAGTCAATGGGGACGGATCTGTTTGGTATGACACTCATACCTAACGGATCCGTCCCCACTGACTTTCAGTCGGGTGAGGAGGACGGATCCGTTTGGTATGAGTGTCATACCAAACAGATCTGTCCCCATTGACTTACACGCAGCTGAGGACGGATCCGCAATGCCTGCGGGCATTGCGCAGGGGAGCCGAGCGCTACAGTGCTCGTAACGAGCACGTTCACTCATCTCTAATGACTATCATGAAGTAATATGTGTCACAGAATGGCTTGGATAAGTAAAAGTGTTCCAAAGTTCTTACCACATAAAGTGACACGTCAGATTTGTAAAAAATGGCTTGGGCAGGAGGGTAAAAACTGGCCCAGGATAGAAGGGGTTAAATGTTAATAATAAGTTTTGATACAGTCATATATTAATTTATACAACATGGATTTTTGCATTGCAGATTTGAGACTCGAATCAGAAAAAAGTGACATCTCTTCTTGAACAGAATCCACATGAAATGCATGCACAAACTAGCACTATGGCATGACAACCTGCAAATCCGCTCCAGAAATCCAAGGGTCAACCTTGGGTACCTGCCACAGATTCTACTGCAAATCAGGTTGGATTTCAATCATTTGAACATAACCCTAAAGTCTTGAATAGGATATATGAGGAATAGGATGTCTATTTTGCTACTACTTGTACAGATAATTAAAGCTTCTCTTCTAACCTAATTTTCACCTTTATTTCCTATGTCATAGAGCTCTCCAAATCTCCTTATCTTCATTAGTGTAAATCTATGTTGGATTAATGCAGGATTATTACCTTCTCACAGACTTTAATACATTTAACAAGCAGCTCAATCTTGGAATATAATGCATTTGATGAAGAATGAGATAATGTATGTCAAATGATAATAGGTAAAGGAGATTTGAAAATGTTCAGTCACATGCAACAAGTTTTTTTCTTAATTTTCAGAACATTATTAGAAATATTGTTTTTAGAAGATCAAAGTAAGATTTGCAATGAAGAAAACATATACATTTATGTAGGGTTTAGGGTCTCATTTTATGTGCTGTCCTACAGTATTTGAGATAAAACTGATGGAAAGTGGCAGTTACAGGCTGGACACCAAAGGCACTGCTCCTAGTGATATCAATGGATTCAACTTTAAAGGGAATCTGTCGGCAGATTTGTACCTATGACACTGGCTGACCTGTTGCATGTGCGCTTGGCAGCTGAAGGCATCTGTGTTGGTCCCATGTTCATATGTGCCCACATTTCTGAAAAACATTTAGTTTTATTACATGCAAATGAGCCTCTAGAAGCAACAGGGGGGGTTGTCATTACATCTAGAGGCGCTGCTCTCTCTGCAACTGCTGCGTCCTCTGCACTTTCACTGACAGGGCCAGGCATTGAAAACATAACCCCTGGCCCTGTCAATCAGAGTGGAGAGGGCGTGAGCAGAGCCTCTAGGTGTAACAGCTTGTTCCGTAACTATGTTCTGTTTATAATTTTACCAGGCAAAAAATAAACTACAAAATTATGCATACTTCAAGGTTTATGAGCATCTTTAGGAACATTTATCACTGATTTGTGCTTATTTTAGGCTAAAAATCATTTTATCATTTGGCATTTATAAAAATTTTCACTGAAATCCACCAGAGAGCTGTTCTGAGAGCTCAATCTGTCGCCCTTATATCTTCACTCCTGACAGCTCATGCTCAATTAAGTCTTATCAGTTTTGTTAGGAAAGTACAGATAAGTGCGACAAATTGAGCCATTGTTACACTTCTGAACTTCTGGAGTGAGTTTTCTGAACTGAAAGTAAATGGGACGAATAATTTTGCACACCCCAACTTTTCAGTTTTATTATTACAAAAAAAGTTTAAATGATCCAATAAATTTCGTTCCACTTCACAATTGTGACCCACTTGTTGTTGATTCTTCACCAAAAATTTTAAATGTTATATCTTTTTGTTTGAAGCCTGAAATGTGGCAAAAGGTTGAAAAGTTCCAGGGGGCCAGATACTTTCGCAGGGCACTGTAAATGGGACTGAGCTGCACATAGGTCATATGACCAATGGATGTGACATCGCATGCCTAAAAAAAGCTACATACGATGAGTTTGACCCCCACAGATCAGCTATTGATGATCTATCCTGAGGATAGGTAATTAATAATAAAAATCCTAGAAATCCCCAATAACTAAGTCACAAAGCAGAAAGTCAGCAGTACTAGATGTGTACTGTCTATTTAAATATTACATTGGCTTCTTCAAAATTGAACAAGGTAGACATAGCAGAGCTGGAGAGGGTTCAGAGGAGTAATAACTGAAATGGGTGGACTACAGTACCCGGAAAAATTATCAAGACAACCAAGAGGAGATCTAATAACTATGTATAAATATATCAGTGGTCAGTACAGAGACCTCTCCTATCATCTATTTATCCCCAGGACTGTGACTGTGACGAGGGGACATCCTCTGCGTCTGGAGGAAAGAAGGTTTGTACACAAACATAGAAGAGGATTCTTTACAGTAAGAGCAGTGAGACTATGGAATTCTCTGCCTGAGGAGGTGGTGATGGTGAGTTCACAAAAAGAGTTCAAGAGGGGCCTGGATTTATATCTGTAGTGTAATAATATTACAGGTTATAGCTACTAGAGAGGGGTTGTTGATCCAGGGAGTAATTCTGATTGCCTGATTGGAGTCGGGAAGGAATTTTTTCCCCAAAAAAGTGGGGAAAATTGGCTTCTACCTCACAGGGATTTTTTGCCTTTCTCTGGATCAACTTGCAGGATAACAGGCCGAACTGGATGGACAGATGTCTTTTTTCGGCCTTATAAACTATGTTACTATGTTACTAAAAGTAGCCCCCCCCCCCACATAAATTTATTTCCCGGAGAACCCATTAACCCATTTCCAAACTCTGCCTCTGCCATACAGTATTAATTAATGCTGAGTGCATCAGATCTTTATGTACCTGACCGTCAGCCAAGCGGAGAGCTTGGTCAGCCCTCTAGGCATCAGCCCACAGGTAAATATCTCTGTAGGGTCTATGGGCAGTCTACCTATAAAGCTAAATGAGTGGGAGTTGGTGTTTTCTCCCTCTAGTGGCAATACACCTTAGGGCAGGGGTAGGCAACCTCTGGCACTCCAGCTGCTGTGAAACTACAACTCCCAGCATAAATACTTGCCCTGCTCTTCTAAGAACTCTCATAGAAATGAATGGAGCCGGGAATTGTAGTTTCACAACAGCTGGAGTGCCGAAGGTTGCTGATCCCTGCCTTAGGGTATAGCTACATATGCAGGTTTTCTGATGCAGTTTTCAAAGCCAAAATGAGGTGTGGGTCATAAAAAAAGAGAATATATTAACCCCTTAAGGACCTTGCCATTTTTAAGGACCAGGCCGTTTTTTGGAAACTTGACATGTGTCACTTTATGTGGTAATAACTTTGAAACGCTTTTACTTATCCAAGCCATTCTGATATTGTTTTCTTGTGAGACATTGTACTTAATCATAATGGAACATTTTAGTCAATATAATTCACCTTTATTTATTAAAAAATCCAAAATTTACAGAAAATTTGGAAAAATTTGCAATTTTCAAAATTTGAATTTATCTGCTTTTAAAGGAGATAGTGATACATCATAAAAGAGCTATTACTTTACATTTCCCATATGTCCACTTTCATGTTTGCATCATTTTGTAAATGTAATTTTATTTTTTAGGATCTTATAAGAATTAGAATTTTAGAAGCAAATTTTTAAATTTTTAAGAAAATTTCCGAAAACCCATTTTTTTAAGGACCACTTCAGTTATGAAGTCACTGTGGGGCTTAGATAGTGGAAATCACCCATAAATTACCCCATTGTAGAAACTAAACCCCTGAAGTTATTCAAAACTGATTTTACAAACTTTGTTAACCCTTTATGTGTTCCACAAGAATTAAAGGAAAAAGGAGATGAAATTTTTAAATTTCACTTTTTTGGCAGATTTCCATTTTAATTCATTTTTTCCTGTAACTCATCAAGGGTTAACAGCCAAATAAAACTCAATATTTATTACCCCAATTCTGCAGTTTACAGAAACACCCCATATGTGGTCGTAAACTGCTGTACAGGCGCACGGCAGAGTGCAGAAGGAAAGGAGCATCATATGGTTTTTGGAGGGCAGATTTCACTGGGATAATTTTAAGTTGCCATATGACATTTAAAGACCCCCCTGATGCACCCCCTAGAGTAGAAACTTCAAAACAGTGACCCCATTTTGTAAATTATAGGATAAGGTGACACTTTTATTGGTACTATTTTGTGGTATATATGACTTTTGATTGCTCTATATTACGCTTTTTGTGAGGCAACGTAGCAAAAAAATGGCTGTTCTGGCACAGTTTTTATTTTTTGTTTTTTACTGTGTTCATTTGCTATATTTATAGAGCAGGTTGTTATGGAGGCGACAATATCAAATATGTCTACTTTTATTTTTCTTTTGTTTCAGTTTTACATAATAAAGCATTTTTTAAATAAATCACGTTTGTGTGTCTCCTTTTTCTAAAAAGCATATTACTTTTACTTTTTGGGCGATCATGTTATGTAGGGTCTCATTTATTGCGACATGAGGTGACGGTTTGATTGGTACTATTACCAAAATACCTTTTTGGGGTACATACTACTTTTTAATCATTTGGTATTACACCTTTTGTTATGTATGGTGACAAAAAATTTATTTTTTGGCACGGTTTTTATTTTTTTTACGGTTTTCATCTGGCAGGGAAAATAATGTAATATTTTTATAGAGCAGGTTGTTACAGACGTGGCGATACCTAATTTGTTTATTTTTAAAATATTTATTTTGGTTTTACACAATAAAAGCATTTTTGAAACAAAAACAATCATCTTTTTATGTCACCATTTTCTGAAAGCCATATCTTTTTATTTTTTGGGCTATTGTCTTAGGTAGGGTCTCATTTTTTGTGGGATGAGAGGACGGTTTGATTGGTACTATTTTTGGGTACATACTACTTTTTGATCATTTGGTATTACACTTTTTGTGATGCATGGTGACAAAAAATTTATTTTTTGGCACGGTTTTAATTTTTTTTACGGTGTTCACTGGACGGGTTAGCTCATGTGATATTTTTATAGAGAAGGTAGTTACGGACGAGGCAATACCTAGCATGTCTGTTTTTAAAAATATATTTTGGTTTTAAACAATAAAATAATTTTTGAAACAAAAAAAAAGTGTTTAAATGTCTCCATTTTCTGAGAGCCATATCTTTTTTATTTTTTAGCCGATTGTTTTCGGTAGGGTGCCATTTTTTGCGGGAAGAGATGATGGTTTGATTGGTATTATTTTTGGGTAGATATGACTTTTTGATCGCTTTGTATTACACTGTTTGTTATGTAAGGTGATAAAAAATGGCTTTTTTGGTTCAGTTTTTATCTTTTATTTTTTTACGGTGTTCACCGGACGGGTTAGCTCATGTGATATTTTAATATGGCAGGTTGTTACAGACATGGCAATACCTAATATGTCTGGTTTTTAAAATATATTTTGGTTTTAAACAATAGAATCATTTTTGAAACAAAAAAATGATGTTTTTATGTCTCCTTTTTATGAGAGCCATATCTTTTTTATTTTTTAGCCAATTGTTTTAGGTAGGGTGTAATTATTTGCAGGATAAGATGACGGTTTGATTGGTATTATTTTTGGGTAGATATGACTTTTTGATCGCTTGGTATTACACTTTTTCAGATGAAAGGTGACCAAAAATGCCTTTTTTTAGCACAGTTTTTGTTATTTTTTTTTATGTTCTTGACCAGATGGGGTGGATATTTTTATAGAGCAGGTTTTTACGCACGCGATGATACCTAATAAGTCTGTTTTTTTATTTTTTTTTCTATTTTTTACAATTTTATATATGACTTTTTATGGGAAAATTGCTTTTTTTATTGAAACTTTATTTTTTTTTATTGTTAAAAACACTTTTATTTTACTTTTTTTTTTTTACTTTTTACTAATGTCCCACTATGGGACTTCAACATTACAGGGTTTGATCCCTGTTTCAATGCAGCACAATACATCTGTATGGGCCTCATAGGCTTCCGTAGCTGTGGGGCTCCCAGGCCTCTGAGACCACGGCATATGAGGAGTTAATACACCGGAATCAGCGTAATCACCGATGCTGGTGGATGCAGCAGGGATCCGGCTGTCAGTAACAGCCGGATCTCTGCTTCTAATGGGGGCACCCAACATGGGGGGAAGGAATTAAGTATCCCCAACCAATTGGCAGGCACGGCACTTCGGATCACACTCACACAGCGCGCTGCTGCTGTGACGTCACATGTCCAGCGCTGCCTGTATCTCGCCAGTCAATTCTGGTTTATACAGGCGCAGGCCTGAACAGACTCTGAGGAGCATGGGGTCATGCAGGTGCCTTTGCCTGGCAAGTTTGCCACTGAAGTAAAGTGCCCAGAAAGGCCTGTCGAGTCTCGCTAAGCCTAATACCCACCTGAGTCCACTCCACTCCTGGCTTTCCTTGTCTAACCAGACTCCCGAATCGAAACCACCTCTCTATCCTCCTGGACCTCGCCTGTCCTCGCTCTCTCTCTCTGACTGTCTCTGTTTGACTGCCGTCGTCTGCCAGACAGCCAGGACCGGCAGCAGAAGCCAGCAGCTCTTTCAGCCTCCAGTCGAGGCCCTCAATTCAGCCAGCCAGCCCAGCCCACATTAAGCCCAGCCACAGCCAGCCTACTAGGCCCATTGCCCACCCTGCCCAGGTACTACTAGTTAGTAACAGATACCAGGGCCAGAAGGGTATATGGTAACTAGTAGTTACTAGAGTTGAGCGAACATGCTCGTAACGAGCACTGTACTGCTCGTATCCCCTGCGCTCGCATGGGCGCAGGCATCCGGATCCGTCGGGTGAGGAGGACGGATCCGGATGGCTGCGCCCATGCGAGCGCAGGGGACTAGAGCAGTACAGTGCTCGTTACGAGCACGTTCGCTCAACTCTACTAGTTACCATATACCATTCTGGTCTTGGTATATTCTGTATATTATTATATATGAGCTAGTATAAGTTATTTGTTATACATCTTCTGGTATATAATATTATATACCACAAGATGTATAACTTATACCAACTGTACATATATAATTATATACAGGAGATACCCAGGTTATACCAGCATGCTCCATATCACTATATACAAGAAGATGTATAACTTATACCAGCTGCACATATATAAGTATATACAGGAGATACCCAGGTTATACCAGCATGGTCCATATCACTGTATACAAAAAGATGTATAACTTATACCAGCTGTACATATATAATTATATACAGGAGATACCCAGGTTATACCAGCATGCTCCATATCACTATATACATGAAGATGTATAACTTATACCAGCTGTACATACGGTATATAATTATATACAGGAGATACCCAGGTTATACCAGCATGCTCCATATCACTATAGTATATACAATGGACAATGCTGGTATAACCTGGGTATCTCCTGCATATAATTATATATGTACAGCTGGTATAAGTTATACGTTTTCTTGTATATAGTAATATGGACCATGCTGGTATAACCTGGGTATCTCTTGTATATAATTATATATGTACAGCTGGTATACGTTATACATCTTCTTGTGTATAGTAATATGGAGCATGCTGGTATAACCTGGGTATCTCCTGTATATAATTATATATGTACAGCTAGTATTAGTTATACATCTTCTTGTATATAGTGATATGGACCATGCTGGTATAACCTGGGTATCTCCTGTATATAATTATATATATACAGCTGGTATAACTTATACATCTTCGTGTATATAGTGATATGGAGCATGCTGGTATAACCTGGGTATCTCCTGTATATAATTATATATGTACAGCTGGTATAAGTTATACATCTTCTTGTATATAGTGATATGGAGCATGCTGGTATAACCTGGGTATCTCCTGTATATAATTATATATGTACAGCTGGTATAAGTTATACATCTTCTTGTATATAGTGATATGGGAGCATGCTGGTATAACCTGGGTATCTCCTGTATATAATTATATACAGTACAGACCAAAAGTTTGGACACACCTTCTCATTCAAAGAGTTTTCTGTATTTTCATGACTATGAAAATTGTAGATTCACACTGAAGGCATCAAAACTATGAATGAACACATGTGGAATTATATACTTAACAAAAAAGTGTGAAACAACTGAAAATATGTCTCATATTCTAGGTTCTTCAAAGTAGCTATGACCCTATGTTTGGGGTCATTGTCCTGTTGATAAATAAGTGATGGTCCAACTAAACGCAAACCGGATGGAATAGCATGCCGCTGCAAGATGCTGTGGTAGCCATGCTGGTTCAGTATGCCTTCAATTTTGAATAAATCCCCAACAGTGTCACAAGCAAAGCACCCCCATCACACCTCCTACTCCATGCTTCACGGTGGGAACCAGGCATGTAGAGTCCATCCGTTCACCTTTTCTGCGTCACACAAAGACACGGTGGTTGGAACCAAAGATCTCAAATTTGGACTCCTCAGACCAAAGCACAGATTTCCACTAGTCTAATGTCCATTCCTTGTGTTCTTTAGCCCAAACAAGTCTCTTCTGCTTGTTGCCTGTCCTTAGCAGTGGTTTCCTAGCAGCTATTTTACCATGAAGGCCTGCTGCACACAGTCTCCTCTTAACAGTTGTTGTAGAGATGTGTCTGCTGCTAGAACTCTGTGTGGCATTGATCTGGTCTCTAATCTGAGCTGCTGTTAACCTGCGATTTCTGAGGCTGGTGACTCGGATGAACTTATCCACCGCAGCAGAGGTGACTCTTGGTCTTCCTTTCCTGGGGCGGTCCTCATGTGAGCCAGTTTCTTTGTAGCGCTTGATGGTTTTTGCGACTGCACTTGGGGACACTTTCAAAGTTTTCCCAATTTTTCGGACTAACTGACCTTCATTTCTTAAAGTAATGATGGCCACTCGTTTTTCTTTATTTAGCTGCTTTTTTCTTGCCATAATACAAATTCTAACAGTCTATTCAGTAGGACTATCAGCTGTGTATCCAACTGACTTCTGCCCAACACAACTCATGGTTCCAACCCCATTTCTAAGGCAAGAAATCCCACTTTTTAAACCTGACAGGGCACACCTGTGAAGTGAAAACCATTTCAGGTGACTACCTCTTGAAGCTCATCAAGAGAATGCCAAGAGTGTGCAAAGCAGTAATCAAAGCAAAAGGTGGCTACTTTGAAGAACCTAGAATATAAGACATATTTACAGTTGTTTCACGCTTTTTTGTTAAGTATATAATTCCACATGTGTTAATTCATAGTTTTGATGTCTTCAGTGGGAATCTACAATTTTTATAGTCATGAAAATACAGAAAACTCTTTGAATGAGAAGGTGTGTCCAAACTTTTGGTCTGTACTGTATGTACAGCTGATATATCTTCTTGTATATAGTTATATGGTCAGGAAAGATATATATATATAGTTGTTTACTTATTTAGCTGATACTGTAATATAGATTAATGTTTACATTCTGTTCATAATAGTATCTGTACATGTATTCTGTATAATGTAGTATCTTGCATGGTGTAGTATTGAACTATTGTGCGCCACTGTCCCCGGTACAATGTCCTCCTTTTCGGGGTGTGATGTCCTCCTTTTTGGGGTTCTGCAAGTGGCCACCCTAAACGTGGATGACACTAGGGAGGTTCATCCCCATCTCGACCTGCTATTGGGAGATACATCGGCAGCAGTGCAGGGAATAGGAGCATCGTAGGTGCTGGGGAACAGGGTAAGTATATGCTATATGAGGTGCCTGGGCTTTAGGGGGTTCATTATAGGGGTTGGATAACCCCTTTAAGGATATTTATCAGCCCTCCTCTTTTGGCCCTCCAGGTTTTGGCTTAATTTTAGGCCTCATTTAGAAATCGATTGACATTTGTCCGTGTTTAACTCATAAAGATATCTGATAAGAATCTGTTTGGTCAATGTGTCCATTTTTTGCCCTCGGTGTGTCATCCATATTCCACGGAAACTGCTCAGTGGAAAATTAATTTCCAGAACATCACTGATCAGTGAAAAACAGACCAAATATGGATGCCATCCGTGTTGTGCCAGTGATTGTTCATGGACCCATAGACCTAAATGAGCTTGTTTGGTCCACATCATGGACCAAAGTAGTGCATGTCTCCATGATTTTTTCACTGATATATGAACAGACACACTAAAATCAATGAGTAGATGTGCTGTCCACAGAAAATGCAGACAGCACACATCACTGAAAACGGAAATGTGAACGAAGCCTTACACAGGAGTTACTCATAGATTTTTAGCAGCACTTTAAATTGAGTTTATTTATTGAGCTACAGCTGTAGTTCAAAGATGTAAATTGACTTGTATGCAATACTTTGCACTACAACTTGATGTTCAAAAAGCCTAGGTGTAGCCCCAGGCTTAAAGTTTCACTGCCATATGGCTGTACCTAAGTAATAATGCTATTTTGGCTTTATGGCAGTGAGCGTGGAACCACTGTGTCATCCAACAGATTTGACTTGGGGCTACTCTTAAGGGTGTCATCCTGACATTCCCCTGGTTTTTGCCCATCAGGGATCTGGACACCTCTGTAGGGGAGCCACCAGTTGCTACCTCCTGTAGTAGTCTCTGTATGATTGACAGCTGACCTACGAAGGTCAAGAAACACTGATACAGGGCATCGAGGGGAAAGGCAAAATCGTAGTCAGAGACAAGCTGAGGTCACAACAGGCAGAGTACATGTAGAGCATAAAGTACCCTAAGGTAGCCAGACTAAAGCAGATTAAGGTGTACTCTGGCCCTTTAGGAGCTGGAGAGAGCAGGTACCCTATGGGCAGGGAAGGACGGCCCTTGCCTGCAAGCAGACCGCAATCTGCATGGAGCAACACAGCAACCCCAGTGGCTGGACCTGCTGGGAAGGGGAGAGCAGGAGGAGGCTCTGCACTGCTGGGACACAGGGGACACAGAAACCAGTGACATCTAGCCATTATATGTCTTGTATTTGGCACTTTTTTTTACCTCTGCAATCTGTCTGTAATTCTCATTTTGCTTCAGAGCTGTTGGACAGAGATTTACTGCAATCATGTCTGTCATACTGAGGACCCAAATAAACAGAAGATCTTGCCCATAACTTTCTATAACACAACCTCAGAAGTGCAGCTTTAATGGAGGACAATATAAAATAGTACTAAACAGTTTAGATGTGAGTCCATCAGTTAAAGGGGTTTCCTTGTCGCAAAATCAAAAAAAATCTCACTATATATATATATATATATATATATATATATATATATATATAGAGAGAGAGAGAGAGAGAGATATACATATATATACTGTATATATATATATATATATATATATATATATATATATATCTAATATATAAAGCTGAGTGTATGTGTGTGTGTGTGTGTGTGTATGTCCACTAAAGGAATCCGCACCGTCGCAGCTACAATCACAAAATTTGGCACACATGTACATCAGGTGTCCGGGAAGGTTTTAGAACAGTTTTCAGCTCTCCAGGACGTACCGTTCCTGAGATATTCCCAAAACATGCATTAGCCAATAGGAGCCTGGTCACATGACCCTTATCAGCCAATAGATGCTCACAGGCAGCCTCAACACACAACAGGCTTCCATGACAACCTAGCCAGTTCACTGCTGTAGGTCTGCTTTAAAGAGGCTTTGGATGAGACTGTTAAAGAGGTATTCCGGTTACCATAAATATAACTTATGTTTTAGATTAATTCATCATCAATCATTACCTCATATAATGTAAATTTCACATATTTACTGTTCAGTAGTAATAAGAGATGTATTCTTCTACTGCTAGCCACTCTGTTTACTCCTAAATTACTAAGGCATCAACCTGTGATTCAAAAGAAGGATTTAAAAGCCCTACCTCCAGGTCCAACTAAGTCACGCCCCTGACCCGGTCAGGCCACGCCCCCTCTCACTCTGCAGCTGACAGGGATTGCAAAAATAAAGGTAAAAATCACTTCTGCAGCTGTAGGGGTGGGGGGAGGGTGACTTTCTCCCTGCAGCTCATTGCTCAGACTGCACAGTGCTGCTGTGTGAGAGTGGGGTGTTCAAAAGGACATCCCTGTGTCCATCAAGGCCTTGTGCATGACAGAATTTAATCATGTGGCTTCATGGGGATGGGGGCACTGCTTCACGTTTGAGGGAATGGTCGGTGAGGTCTGGCTTTCTGGGTTGAAGACAGTGGCCACTCTAGCTGCTGTGGAGGTCACAGATTAGATTAAATATACCCGGGCGAAGCCGGGTCTTTCAGCTAGTATATATATATATATATCTATCTAATATATAAAGCTGTGTGTGTGTGTGTGTATGTCCGCTAAAGGAATCCGCACCACTGCAGCTACAATCACAAAATTTGGCACACATGTACATCAGGTGTCCGGGAAGGTTTTAGAACAGTTTTCAGCTCTCCAGGACGTACCGTTCCTGAGATATTCCCAAAAAATGCATTAGCCAATAGAAGCCTGGTCACATGACCCTTATCAGCCAATAGAAGCTCACAGGCACACATCAGGTTTCTATGACAACCTAGCCAGTTCACTGCTTTAGGTCTGCATTAAAGAGGCAGAGCACTGTGGATGACAATGGTAAATGGGTATTCCCGGTTACCATAACTATAACTTATGTTTTAGACTAACTCATCATCAATCATTACCTCATATAATGTAAATTTTACATATTTACTGTTCAGTAGTAATAAAAGATGTTTTCTTCCACTGCTACCCACCTTCCTCCTAAATCAGGCATCGACCTGTAATTCTGGCCACCGTCAAAAGAAGGACTTACCCCCAGATCCCACTAAGTCACGCCCCTGACTCAGTCAGGCCACACCCCTTCCATGCTGCATTTGACCAGGATTAAAAATATTTGTAAAAATCACCTTCTGTCAGCTGCAGGGGTGGGGGGAGGGTGACTTTCTCCCTGCAGCTCATTGCTCAGACTGCACAGTGCTGCTGCTGAGAGTGAGCTGTTCAAAAGGACATCCCTGTGTCCATCCAGGCCCTGCGCATGACAGAGGACAGGGAGTCTGAAAGCCAGACCGTCCAGCCTAAAACAAGACCTCTGGCCACCCTAGGGGCAGGCTGATGTTAGGGAAGCCAGATGTCCGGCTTTAGGCTGGACAGTCCAGTTTTCTGGCTACCTGTTCTCCGTCCGACGCAGTGCCTGGATAGACACAGGGATGTCCACCCTTTCAGTAGCTCACACTCAGACAGCTTCTCCTCCATGTCTTCACGGAGCCAGGGGGGGCGTGGCCTCATGTTTAGTGATGTGTCTTCATGGGAACTGGGGGCGCTGTTTCACGTTTGGGGGAATGGCCGGTGAGGTCTGGCTTTCTGGGGTGAAGACAGTGGCCACTCTAGCTGCTGTGGAGGTCACAGTTAAAGGGGCGGGCTTCTGTAGAGGTCACTGTTAAAGGGATGGGCAGCTGTAGAGATCACTGTTAAAGGGGCGGGCTGCTGTAGAGGTCACTGTTAAAGGGGCGGGCTGCTGTAGAGGTCACTGTTAAAGGGGCGGGCCGCTGTAGAGATCTCTGTTAAAGGGGCGGGTCACTGTAGAGGTCACTGTTAAAGGGGCTGGCCGCTGTAGAGGTCACTGTTAAAGGGGTGGGCCGCTGTAGAGGTCACTGTTAAAGGGGCGGGCTGCTGTAGAGGTCACTGTTAAAAGGGCAGGCTGCTGTAGAGGTCACTGTTTAAGGGGCGGGCAGCTGTAGAGGTCACTGTTAAAGGGGCGGGCTGCTGTAGAGGTCACTGTTAAGGGGCAGGCTGCTGTAGAGGTTACTGTTTAAGGGGCGGGCAGCTGTAGAGGTCACTGTTAAAGGGGCGGGCCGCTGTAGAGATCTCTGTTAAAGGGGCGGGTCGCTGTAGAGGTCACTGTTAAAGGGGCGGGCTGCTGTAGAGGTCACTGTTAAAAGGGCAGGCTGCTGTAGAGGTCACTTTTTAAGGGGCGGGCAGCTGTAGAGGTCACTGTTAAAGGGGCGGGCTGCTGTAGAGGTCACTGTTAAAGGGGCAGGCTGCTGTAGAGGTTACTGTTTAAGGGGCGGGCAGCTGTAGAGGTCACTGTTAAAGGGGCGGGCCGCTGTAGAGATCTCTGTTAAAGGGGCGGGTCGCTGTAGAGGTCACTGTTAAAGGGGCTGGCCGCTGTAGAGGTCACTGTTAAAGGGGTGGGCCGCTGTAGAGGTCACTGTTAAAGGGGCAGGCACTGTAGAGGGCACTCTCGATATCTTTTAACGACACACACACACAAACAGTAAAAGAAATAAATTAAATATACCCAGGCGAAGCCGGGTCCTTCAGCTAGTATAATATAAAGCTGAGTGTGTGTGTGTCTGTTTGTGTGTATGTCTGCTAAAAGAATCCGCATTGTCACAGCTACAATCACTAAATTTGGCACACAGGTACATCAGGTGTCTGGGAAGGTTCTAGAACGGGTCTCAGCTCTCCAGGACGTAGCGTTCCTGAGATATTCCCAAAAAATGCATTAGCCAATAGAAGCCTGGTCACATGACCCTTATCAGCCAATAGAAGCTCACAGGCAGTTAGTCTCCAAACACATCAGGTTTCCGTAACAACCTGGCCAGTTCACTGCTGTAGGTCTGCTTTAAAGGGGCAGAGCGCTGTGGATGACACTGGTAAAGGGATATTCCGGTTACCATAAATATAACTTATGTTTTAGACTAATTCATCATCAATCATTACCTCATATAATGTAAATTTCACATATTTACCGTTAAGTAGTAATAAAAGATGTTTTCTTCCACTGCCACCCACTTTCCTCCTAAATTACTATGGCATCGACCTGTAATTGAGGCCATCTTCAAAAGAAGGACTTAAAAGCCCCACTCCCAGGTCCTACTAAGTCACGCCCCCGACTCAGTCAGGCCACGCCCCTTCCACGCCGCATCTGACTGGGATTTAAAAAAATGAAGGTAAAAATCAACTTCTGTCAGCTGCAGGGGTGGGAGGAGGTTGAATTTCTCCCTGCAGCTCATGCTCAGACTGCACAGTGCTGCTGTCTGAAAGTGAGCTGTTCAAAAGGAAATCTCTGTGTCCATCCAGGCCCTGCGCAGGGAGGACAGGGAGTCTGAAAGCCAGAACTGTCCAGTCTCCCCCCAATGTGAAGCTGTGCCACGGGTCCCCATGATGCCAAACCCCTAAACACGAGGCCACACCCCCTGGTTCCGTAAAGAAATGGAGGAGAAGCTGTCTGAGTGTGAGCTACTGAAAGGGTGGACATCCCTGTGTCTGTCCAGGCCCTGCACTGGACGGTGGACAGGGAGTCTGAAAGCCAGACTGTCCATCCTAAAACCAGACCTCTGGCCACCCTAGGGGCAGGCTGATGTTAGGGTGGCCAGATGTCCGGCTTTAGTCCAGTTTTCTGGCTACCTGTTCTCCGTCCAACGCAGTGCCTGGACGGATGCAGAGATGTCCACCCTTTCAGTAGCTCACACTCAGACAGCTTCTCCTCCGTGTCTTCACGGAGCTGGGGGCATGGCCTCATGTTTAGTGGTGTGGCTTCATGGGAACTGGGGGTGCTGTTGGCCACAATTTATGATAGAATAAGTTTGTGTCTGATTGCGAGGCACATGATAATGTGAGTACACAATCAGAAAAAGAATGGCTGTATCATAAATTACTCTGATACAGTCAGTTACGGTCATGGGAGTCGCAGTCGGACCAGAAGGTGCAGCTGACACACAGACTGTCATGTGCATAAGTCCTGTTACTACGTCATACTGTGCTTCCATGACTTCTACAGCGCAGTCATAACAAATACATCCGCAGTGTTCTACAGTGACGACCACAGCAGGGGTATTGCGAGAGGGGGCAGCAGAGGCTGGAAGTGCGCACACTCCGGGCAGTTCGTTTCACTGTTTCGCTGATCTCCAGTGCTCCCCAGAAACCACATGTGGTGCTGCAGGCTGTGTGGGAGGAGCAGCGAAAGCCTGGGAATCAGCTTTCTGCTGATAACATTTTCCCTCTTTATGTAAATTTCAGTGGCAACAGCCGGGGGGAAGGGGGTTTGGGAGGTGCAGCGCTATGCTTAATCCTTACCCCGGGTGCTGGAAAGCCTAGCTACACCTCTGATTCACAGTGCCCCACGGTAACATTCTTACTGCTCCACAGTGACATCCACAGTGCCCCATGGTAACATTCATACTGCTCCACAGTGACAACCACCCTGCCCCACAGTGAAATCCATACTCCCCCATAGTGACATCCACACTGCCCCACAGTGAAATCCACACTACCTCATAGTGACATCCATAGTGCCCTATCGTGCCCCAGTGATATCTACAGTGCCACACAGTAAAAATTCATACTGCCCCACAGTGACATCCACAGTGCCTCTGTGACATCTCCAGTGCCCCACAGTGACATCCACACTGCCCCACAGTGAAAGCAATAGTGCCCCAGTGACGTCCACAGTGCCCCATAGTAACATTCATACTACCCCACAATGATATCCACATTGGCCCTGTGACATTCACAGTGCACCACAGTGACATCTATACTGCCTTCAGTGACATCCACAGTGCCCCACAGAGTGACATACATAGTGCCCTACAGTGACATCAACAGAAAAGCAACAGCACAGAGTCTGATCGGTATGTTATGACTCATGCACAGTATATATTGTACTGCAGATGAGTCAGTAAAGTACAGACTTTACACAGAAGCCTGTACATTGACATCAGCAGACAGCCGACGGTTCCAGCTCATGCGCAATAGCGGTCCAGGAACAAGGAAGACCCACAGGAGGTGATGACGTCAGTGTTAATGTGCCGTCTCCTGCTTCAGAGAGGAAGTGAAAAGACAGGTTTGGACCAGAAGCCCTTAAAATGCAGAAGGAGCAGTCATGTGATTGAAGAGTATCCTGAAAATGCTGCTGCTCCTGGTCGATCTACCAATCTTCTCTCCATAGGATAGATTAAGGCTTTTAATTAAAACGGTAACATAGTAACATAGTAACATAGTAACATAGTTTGTAAGGCCGAAAAAAGACATCTGTCCATCCAGTTCAGCCTGTTTTCCTACAAGTTGATCCAGGGGAAGGCAAAAAAAAACCCTGTGAGGTAGAAGCCAATTTTCCTCACTTTAGGGGAAAAATTCCTTCCCGACTCCAGTCAGGCAATCAGAATAACTCCCTGGATCAACGACCCCTCTCTAGTAACTATAACCTGTAATATTATTACCCTCCAGAAATACATCCAGGCCCTTTTTGAACTCTCTTAGTGAACTTACCATCACCACCTCCTCAGGCAGAGAGTTCCATAGTCTCACTGCTCTTACCGTAAAGAATCCTCTTCTATGTTTGTGTACAAACCTTCTTTCCTCCAGACGCAGAGGATGTCTCCTCGTCACAGTCACAGTCCTCGGGATAAATAGATGATGGGAGAGATCTCTGTACTGACCTCTGATATATTTATACATAGTTATTAGATCTCCCCTCAGTCGTCTTTTTTCTAAAGTGAATAAGCCTAATTTTGATAATCTTTCTGGGTACTGTAGTCCACCCATTCCAGTTATTACTTTAGTTGCCCTCCTCTGAACCCTCTCCAGCTCTACTATGTCTGCCTTGTTCACA
>ONZH01025284.1:0-34139 GCA_900303285.1 Rhinella marina
GGAGAACGCATTGCACGCAGAGAGACGGGGTAGGAGGAGACGCAACGGAGCTACACAGTCAGACCACACTTTTGTCTGCTTCTCGGTGGCAGTTGCAGGAGGAGGAGGAGGAGGAGGAGGACGACGTGGAGGTGGCTGTGGAAGAGGAGGCGGATGCTGGCGGCGAGGGTAGCAGTCAGGCTGTGTGCGTCCCATTGGTTCAGCGCGGATGGGGCGGAGAGGAGGCGGAAGAGGAAGAGGAGGAAATGGCAAGTGATCCTTCTGGTGGGGTCAGTGACGTCATGCCTATTCAGAGTCTGGCACACATGGCTGACTTCATGCTGGGCTGCTTTTCCCGGGACACACGTGTTGTCCGGATAGTGGAGAACAAACTGTACTGGGTCTTCGCAATCCTGGACCCCCGGTATAAAGATAACGTCTCCTCTTTTATTCCGGTAGAGGAGAGGACGACTCGATTGCTGGAATACCAGAGGGAACTCGTGCAGAACATGATGGAGATTTTCCCACCCACCATCGCTGGTGGCAGAGAGGAGAGGGTCTCCCAGAGTCCCTCAACATCGATCAGGCCCACAGCCACCAGGGGAACACTCTCCAAGGTGTGGGACACGTTCATGGCACCCCCTCGTGCAACTTCCATCACTGCGGGGCCCGCTATCAGCAGGAGGGACAAGTATCGGCGGATGTTGTGGGAGTACCTGGCAGACCGTAACCCTGTCCTCCCCGATCCCTCGGCGTCCTACACTTCTGGGTCTCCAAGTTGGACACGTGGCTGGAACTGTCCCTGTACGCCTTGGAGGTGCTTGCCTGCCCTGCCGCCAGCGTGCTATCAGAAAGGGTGTTCAGCGCAGCCGGGGGCATTATAACCGATAAGCGCAGCCGCCTGTCAACCGACAGTGCCGACAGGCTGACGCTAATCAAAATGAACAGCAAGTGGATTGACCCGGACTTTGCTTCTCCAACAGTGGAAAGCAGCCAAAAGTGAAGTGCCATCTGTATGAAGTGCCATTTCCTCCTCCACCTCCTCCTCCTTAACCGCCGTAGAATTGCTCCGTAAATAAAAAAATTTATATATTTATGGCTCACTCTTGGGCCTCCACAAAATTTTAAGAGGTCTCACCTCTTTGGGCCTCCACATAATTTTTAAGAGGTCTCACCTCTTGGGCCTCCACATAATTTTAAGAGGTCTCACCTCTTGGGCCTCCACAACATTTTTAAGAGGTCTCACCTCTTGGGCCTCCACATAATTTTTAAGAGGTCTCACCTCTTGGGCCCCCACATAATTTTTAAGAGGTCTCACCTCTTGGGCCTCCACATAATTTTTAAGAGGTCTCACCTCTTGGGCCTCCACATAATGTTATCGAGGTCTCACCTCTTGGGCCTCCACAAAATTTTTAAGAGGTCTCACCTCTTGGGCCTCCACATAATTTTTAAGAAGGTCTCACCTCTTGGGCCTCCACATAATTTTTAAGAGGTCTCACCTCTTGGGCCTCCACATAATTTTTAAGAGGTCTCACCTCTTGGGCCTCCACATAATTTTTTAAGAGGTCTCACCTCTTGGGCCTCCACATAATTTTATCGAGGTCTCACCTCTTGGGCCTCCACAACATTTTTAAGAGGTCTCACCTCTTGGGCCTCCACAAAATTTTTAAGAGGTCTCACCTCTTGGGCCTCCACATAATTTTTAAGAGGTCTCACCTCTTAGGCCTCCACATAATTTTTAAGAGGTCTCACCTCTTGGGCCTCCACATAATTTTTAAGAGGTCTCACCTCTTGGGCCTCCACAACATTTTTAAGAGGTCTCACCTCTTGGGCCTCCACATAATTTTTAAGAGGTCTCAACCTCTTGGGCCCCCACATAATTTTTAAGAGGTCTCACCTCTTGGGCCTCCACATAATTTTTAAGAGGTCTCACCTCTTGGGCCTCCACATAATGTTATCGAGGTCTCACCTCTTGGGCCTCCACAAAATTTTAAGAGGTCTCACCTCTTGGGCCTCCACATAATTTTTAAGAGGTCTCACCTCTTGGGCCTCCACATAATTTTTAAGAGGTCTCACCTCTTGGGCCTCCACATAATTTTTAAGAGGTCTCACCTCTTGGGCCTCCACATAATTTTTAAGAGGTCTCACCTCTTGGCCTCCACATAATTTTTAAGAGGTCTCACCTCTTGGGCCTCCACAAAATTTTTAAGAGGTCTCACTCTTGGGCCTCCACATAATTTTTAAGAGGTCTCACCTCTTGGGCCTCCACATAATTTTATCGAGGTCTCACCTCTTGGGCCTCCACATAATTTTATCGAAGTCTCACCTCTTGGGCCTCCACATAATTTTTAAGAGGTCTCACCTCTTGGGCCTCCACATAATTTTTAAGAGGTCTCACCTCTTGGGCCTCCACATAATTTTTAAGAGGTCTCACCTCTTTAGCCTCCACACAATTTTTAAGACGTCTCACCTCTTGGGCCTACAAACAATTTTTATTATGGCTCACCTCTTGGGCCTTAATACAATTTTTAAGAGGTCTCACCTCTTGGGCCACCATATAATTTTTTCGAGGGCTCACCTCAAGCTAACTTTGCGCACTCATTAAAATATTTTCACAACAAGGACCTAAGAGCCCTCGATGGGAGAGCTTTGTGTGGGGGCCTGTTATAGGGAAGAGATGCGGCCCTGCGGGCTCTAGCCTGCCTTCTCCATGAGCCTCTTCCTGCTTTTTGCGGTCCTACGCATCCCTCAACATCCCCACTGCTTTACCTGCTAGACATGACACTGGCCCAGGTCGGGTCACTGACTTCGTCATACTCAACCACCTCCTCTTACACTGCCTCACTTTGCTCCAACAGCCTCCCTTGCTGGCAACTGTGTCTCATCATCGTCCCTAATCATTTTACACTTTAGTGCCCGTTCCACACCACCATCAGCTAGAGATGGAGCTTGCTCCAGTGTTTTGGGCATCAAAACAAACAAAATCCTCAGATAGCTCCTGCGATTCTTGCATGGGTGGGAACACTGGGTTGATAACATTGGGCAGGGTGGGAGGAAGGAGGGTCAGAGTGAGGTCCCTGCAGTTTCTGCAGGCTATCGACGAGACTGGACTTTGTGGACTTGACTGGGTAGTGGACAGATTTAAAAGGAGAATCTAGAAGGAGAAGGAGGGGTTTGCCGAGCTGTCTGTAAGGGTTGCGGAAATCCAGACAGAACCAAGGCCCCAAACTTGGGTGGGGGTAGCAGGTTTGTCCGTCCCCGCCTCCACAACATTCACCCAGTGTGCTGTCAGGGAGATGTAGCATCCCCGGCCTCAAACCAAAGTGTTGGTGGTCAAATGGCCTTTTGCAGTAACCGTGTTACTCGGGGCGTGGATGATGTTTTGGGACATGTGCCTGGGCAAGGCAGGGATGGCACAGAGGGAAACATAGTGATGGCTTGATTGCTTTCCCCCTTGCCTATGCCATCTGTGGTTGTCATAGGCAACGTGATTTTAAGGGGTGCAGAATTTCATCTTCTTTTTTGTCTAGTTTGACTTGGGGTCCATGGCAATGTAGAGGAAAGAAGGTTTCCTTGTATGGTCTCACTTTACAGAGAGGTTAGATTGTCTTTGGAGTGTATTGTTGAGAGGCTGTGATAGTGGCGTAATAGTGCGACTTGGGCGCGTTATATGCACCCAGACATGCTTCCCCTGCTGTCCCAGTTGCATTCCAGCAGTGTTGGCATCCTTTTCTGAGGTTTCAGGGTGGACTTGGTGACCTCCAAGTGGTCGAATTGAGATTTCCAAGTGGCGAGCATTTTTTTCCCATAGACTTTAATGGGATTCGATATTCGGTCGAATAGTCGAATTTCGCGGTCTATTCAAATCGAATTTCGAACTTTCAAATATTTCACTACTCGCTCATCTCTAGTTAATACAGGCTCACACTTAGGCTTAATTCAGACGTCGGTGGAGCACGGTCCGTGTACTCCTGAGGGCAGAAGCGCACGCCATGACACAGTGACACCGTGCGCTTCGTGAGGACGCCGCTGTACAGTGATACACTTGATACGAGTGTGTACAGTGTATCACTGTACAGTGGTGACCTCACGAAGCGCACGGCGTCATAGCAACCAATGACGCCGTGTGCTCTTGCCCTCAGAAGGAGCATGGTCCGTGAAAACCCGGACCTCTGAATTAAGCCTTAACTTTACAACCAGCATGTGGAGCTACCACATCAAAAATATCTTAGCTGAACATGTTCCTGCCAGCTTTTTTTTACTTTACTTTGCAATAGATCGCTGATTTAGGGAACTGTTTTCCAGCAGAATAAAAGTGCTTTTTCTGAATATGGAATACAGACACGCAATGCACACAGGTATGTCTGGGATGTGTTTGCAATCTTCTGTGGCGCACTGCTGTTAGTTATATAGGTGAAAAACAGGTGAAAGACTCCCTTTAATTAAACCAGCATATAGGTGATCAGTACACCAATACAAAGGTTAGGACAACAATTTACCTGTGAGTGATAAAGTGATGTTAAAGGGGTTCTCTGAGTTATATATATTGATGACCTATCCTCAGGATAGGTCATCAATATCAGATCGGCGGGGGTCCGACACCTGGCACCGCTGCCGATCAGCTGTTTGAAGAGGAGGCGCGCACTGTATCAGCGCTGCCTCCTGCACTGCTTGTTTACATGCTGGCCGACACGGGGGTAGTGGTGAGTAGGTATAATTACACCTCACCACCACATTCATTTCTATGGGAAGAATCCCTTCCATAGACTTGTATGGGAGCGATTCTTCCCATTGAAATGAATGGGGCAGTTAGGTGTAATTACACCTACTCACCACTACCCCAGTGTCGGCCAGCATGTAAACAGTGAAGAGGAGGCAGTGCTGATCGGCGGGGGTGTCAGGTGTCGGCCCCCACCGATCTGATATTGATGACCTATTCTGAGGATAGGTCATCAATATATATATATAACTCAGGGAACCCTTTTAAGGATCAGACTGACCCTCAGTCATCCATTTTTGTTTATTCTATATCCAGATTCCACACAGTTGTAATTTAATTGGGGAAGGGGGCAGTTCAATTATATTTAACCAGCATATAGATGATCACTACACCAATACACAGGGTAGTGCACCAAATTATCTGTGAGTGATAACGAATTTAGGCCTAAATCTGTTTCTGTTTATTTCTGTCTCCACACATTGGAAATCTAATTTTTTCGGGGGAACTTAAAGGGGGAAATTAAAAGCATATATGTGATTACTACACAAATGCATAGTGCACAATATTATCTGAGAGGCCTAAAAATGTCAGGGCTTCAGAAGGGTTCCAAATGAAACATTCAGAGCCAGAATGTGGATAGTAGTAGCATCAGCTATCTGGCCAGAAGTAGTAGTAGTAGGCCACAGTTGGCCCTGATGGTTTTGGAAAGGCGCAATTTGTTGGGAAAAAAAGGATGAGATTGTGGATTAGATGGCTCACTCCTCTTGTCAGTTGCAGCAGGATGATGTGGAGGTGATTTCAGAGTCTGACACCATGCTGTGGAACCAGGGGTCACAGCGTTACTCCTGCTCCTCCTCCTTGTAGACCCAAAGAAGGTTTTTCAGTGGAGTTATCTCAGTCTTCACTGCCCCTTCCTTGTTGGGCACCTTCCTTTTTCCTAAGAAATGGCAAAAAAACACCACACCCTATGGCAGTCGTGCAGATCAGGGAAGGTAGAGGGGTCCAAATAATACACCATCATTTTCCATAGTCTGATGGAAGCAAAAGGGAGGTTGAGGACTCTGATGACGATTGTGTGCTGATCAGGACCTGGGAGCCAGATTGGGGTGCTAAGGAGGAGGGTGATGGCGGTAGCAATAAAGAGCAGAGGCCACATACCTCCCAGCCAGGGCCACATCTGCTTCAGGATCTGGTGATGTTGCTGATGCTGTTGATGGGTTAGGCCCAAAGCATGCCAGAGCTAAGCCAAGCTCTGTCTCCCATTTGGAATTTTTTCTCCATGTTACTGAAAGTCAAAAGCATTGCCTTGTGCAAGCTGTGCAAAAGCAAAATAAGACATGGACAGGTAAACACAAACTTAGGCACCACAGCTCTACTAAACCACATGAACTTGCATTTTGTGGGCAGAGTTGGCAGCCAGCCACCGCAGGAGTAGTTCCTTGAGATTCTCCCTGAGATTCTCGCTGTGCAGCCAGCTTCACACTGCGGCAGTCACCCGGAGCCAGTGGCGTATTAAGGTGGGGGCGGGGCAGTGGCGTAGGGCCCGAGGGCCCCCCTTGCCACTTGCAGGGCCCACCGCCAATTAGGCAAAGTGCGGAGCGGCCCTGCGGACAGTTGGGGGTGGCGGCAGGGCAGAGGGAGATGAGCACTTCCATTGTGGAAGCGCTCATCTCCATAGTCATCTGTATCGCCGTCCTCAGGATGGCGATACAGATGCCTGTACTGCGGGGCAGGGGAGGGAGAGGCATCTCCCCTGCCCGTTCCTCTGATAGGCTGCAGGCCTGAGCCGTACAGCGCGGGACACAGGCCGGAAGAGGCCTGCATCGCTGCCAGCTCCATGGAGGTAAGCATTAGTGTTTTTTTTTTATTTTTATTGTTACAATCAGGGACCGGAGCTCTATTGGGGGCATTTTACTGGCACTGGGGGCATTTCTTACTGGCACATGGGGGCATTTTTACTGGCACATGGGGGCATTTTTACTGGCACATGGGGGGCATTTCTTACTGGCACGGGAGCACTGGGGGCATTTTTACTGGCACTGGGGGCATTTTTACTGGCACTGGGGCATTTCTTACTGGCACATGGGGGCACTGGGGGCATTTTTACTGGCACTGGGGGCATTTTTACTGGCACATGGGGCACTGGGGGCATTTGTTACATGGGGGCACTGGGGGCATTTTTACTGGCACTGGGGGCATTTCTAACTGGCACATGGAGGCACTGGGAGCATTTTTACTGGCACATGGGGGGCACCGGGGGCATTTTTACTGGCTCATGGGGGCACTGGGGGCATTTGTTACTGACGTTATGTTTACACTATTACTGTCAGGGACACTATTTGCTGGGCGCAGTTATTTTAGGACACTCTGTGCCAATAATTATTGAAGGGCACTATCTGTGTGGCACTACTGGCACAGTACTGGGGGTGGTAGGATGATTTGTCCAGAAGATGGGAGGATGATGGAAAAGTAGTAAACTAAGATTTTTTTCTGTCAAACTGCAGAGATGAGAAATGGCTGAAAAATTGCATCTGGTCTGAAAGGAGAAAAGGAAAGAGAAGATCTACATCAGAGGAGACATCACTGGATGTTAGAGGTATGGGGCGCTGTATTAGGCTACATTCACACTAACGTTGTGTTTTGCAGTCTGCAAATTGCGGATCCGCAAAAAAAGGATGATGTTCCATATGGCATCCGTTTTTTTTGCAGATCCACTGTAACAATGCATATCCTTGACCGCAAAACGGATAAAAATAGGAATGGACATACAGATGCGGACAGCACACAGTGCTCATTTAAGTGAATGGGTCCGCATCTGAGCCGCAAAATATGCAGATCAGAGGCTGCAAAAACAACTGTCGTGTGAATGTAGCCTTACCCTGTATGTTCTGTTCTGGAAGGAAAAGGTTAGGATGAGAATTTGGCATGGGGGGGGGTCAATTTTTGACTTGGCTGGCAGAAAAGCTAGGTGCACCAGCGCTGAGGGAAGGGGGGCGGGGTGGGCCCAAGCTGAACTCTTGTACCAGGGCCCATGAGCCTTTAGCTACGCCCCTGGGGTGGGGGGTGCGGTCCGCCCTGGGGCGCCAGCTCTCAGGGGGTGCCAGAAGCAATGAGCGCTTCCATCAATACAGATGTAAGCGCTCATTGCTGTAGCGCAAGGAGCTGTGTCCTGTCACTCACCTCCCCACGCTCCTCCTCTCCCTCAGGGCAGCAGCACTTTCAATGGTGAAGCAGAAAGACTTCTCCCGCTCCACCATTCAGGCTGCAGGCATGGATCGCGCTGCTAGAATGTGTGGACGGAGCCTGCAGCCCGGAAATCTGCATAAGCTCCGAACACACATAGCTGCAGAGCGATCTGTGCCTGCAGACAAGAGAGGATTTCAAGAACGGGACAAGGTGAGTAGCGGCTGTGTTTTGTTTTTTTTTAAATACAGAGGGGGCATAACTACTGTGGAGGGGGCACAGGG
The DNA here is from genome assembly GCA_900303285.1 of Rhinella marina. Lineage (NCBI taxonomy): Eukaryota > Metazoa > Chordata > Amphibia > Anura > Bufonidae > Rhinella > Rhinella marina. The sequence goes on from ONZH01025284.1 coordinate 8,167, forward strand.
GACATTACTACTCTGGGGGGGGCACAGAGTGCATTACTACTCTGGAGGGAGCACAGGGGGGCATTACTACTCTGGAGGGGGCACAGGGGGCATTACTACTCTCGAGCGGGCATAGAGAGCATTACTAATGTGAAGGGTGCACAGTGGGCATTTTTACTATGGAGGGGGGCACAGAGGGCATTACTACTCTGGAGGGGGCACAGAGGGCATTACTAATGTGAAGGGTGCACAGTGGGCATTTTTACTATGGAGGGGGAACAGAGCCAGAGGGCATTACTACAATGAAGGGGGCACAGACGGCATTATTACTGTGAAGGGGCACAGTGGGCATTATTACTATAAAGGGGGCACAGTGGGCATTATTACTATAAAGGGGGCACAATGGGGATTATTACTGTGAAGAGGGCACAATGGGGATTATTACTGTGAAGGGGCACAAAGAGGGCATTACAAGTGTGAGGGGGTCACAATTTGGGCATAACTACTGTGAGAGGGCACAATGTGGGTATAACTACTGTGAGCGGGCACACATCTGCACAAAATTACAGTGACGTTTGTACAATGAGGGCAATACTACTGTGAGGGGGTACAATTTTTTTTACATATTGGAGGGGGGGTGCCAGAGAAAGGACCCGCCTCGGGTGCAAAACACCCTAGGCACGCCACTGCCCTGAGCAGCTCTGCTTTTGACCCCCTCCACCATTGTGTCAGCCTGGCTTCCATACCAGGCACTTATCCACCTTTTCAGCCTCCCACTCCGTGGATGCTCGCCCATCCCCAAAAGCAAGGCACATGGTTGCACACTCACATTACCCCTTCTTATTATATGTGTCAAGTCAAGCGATGCCACTAGAGTTGAGCGAATGGAACCTGACAAAGTGGAATTCGATCCGAATTTCAGGGAAAATTTGATTCACAGCGAAGCCAAATTTCCTCGGGCTTCGTGGTATTGAATGGATTTTCCCTGAATGGCAGTTAAAAAAAAAAATCATACTTACCTCATTTATTTGTGCAAGAAGAGCCAGCTGCCGCCATCTTGATTAAAGATCTAGCACAAAATCCGATGTGCGGTGACGTATGATTTCACCACGCCAGCTGACATGATGACATCATCATGGGCCGCGCAAGATCTCACACTAGATCTTTAATCAAGATGGCAGCAGCCAGCTCTTTGCGATCAAATGGACGATGGTAAGTGATTTCATAAATTTTTTTAAAATTTTGCATTGTATTATTGCTGTCAGATGCCGTGATCAGCTATGAATGCAACATCTAAGGGATACAGTGACGGAGGGCTTGGCAATCGCCCTGTCCATGCACCAACTACTTACAAAGAAATGCGCTTTGTGACAAAGTAATTTGTGTTTTGTTTCGCAGTCAGGCAGTGGCAGCTCATCTGAGACGCCTGTCGGGTGGTGAAGTCCTTTGAAGATACCAGAAACTTTTTCATCAGGGGCAACTGTACCATGAATGATGTAATCTATCTCATACTGTATTTATCTTAGAACCGATGCTGATGCTCATGCAACAGGGGACGACAGTGGAAGAAAAACAGCTAACGCATCTTGGTGTCCACCCTATAGCTATTGGGGATATATAAAGGGAATCTGCCATGGAGGAGGAGGAGAATGAGGCTCTGCCACTGCAAGAGGAAGATGAGTTGGAGGAGAAAAAGGATGATGATGATAATGGCATCGGCCAAGACACCCAATCATCTCAGTGGTGGGCTGAAAGAACTGGCTCCTCGGGCATGCGGGCCAAAATGGCCACCTGAATGCTTGCTTATGCAGTAACAGGTGTATCATTGACAGCAAGCAGTCTGATGATTACTGGATAGCCATGCTTTTAGACCCTCGCTATCATGGCAAAATGGGGGAATATTTTCCTTTTGCAGAAAGTGAGGCTAAATTACTGTAGGTTATTACCAGGAAACACTGTGTACTAAGCTTGCCGCAGCTTATGGCAAGCAGATGCCTGCTGTCTGAAAGTCTGGATGGGAGGCCCCTCTCTAACCCCCACAAACACCCCCTTCCCGCTGCCATGAGCAGCAGAAGCAACAGCAGCAGTAACACCAGCCAGTTCAGTCTCCTCAACCTGATGGAGTAGTTTTTCCACGTGCCATGCCAAGCTGAGTCCAGTCAGCAAGGCAACAGCTCCTGCGTCAACTCCCAGGTTCAGACCTATCTAAACTCTGGCCAGCCTCTAGCATATCCTGTTCCCTGACTCAATGAATTTCTGGGCAGGCAGACTGGAACGCGCTCTCTCTCCTTTTTCTTGCCCAGCCTCCAGTGTCATCTCGGAGAGGGCTTTAAGTGCAGCAGGGGGCGTGGTGACATCAAAACAGACCAAGTTGTCCTCCACCAGTGTCCAAAATATCACTTTTGTCAAAATGAACCAAACCTGGATTGGGGAGGATTTTCACACTCCTCTGGCTGGGGCCGATGAATAGATCTGGCCTTGCTGGCAATGCCCCCTGTTGCCACTGTTGCTGCCTGCCTTCATCATGCCATTGCTGCCATCAGGCCACTGCTGCAGCCTGCCAATCATCGTGTTCTGTAAGGCTGTTGATGCCTCCATCATGCTACCACCACCATCATGCCACTGCTGCATTCTGCCGACCACTAGGTTTTTACGGCTTCAGCTGCTGCTGCTACCGCTTCTATCATGCCACTGCCATCATTATGCTACTGTAGTGACCTGCCTTCCATCATGTTCTGCACAGCTGTTGCTGCCTACCATCATGCTACCTCCGCCATCATGCCACTGCCGCCATCATACCACTGCTGCAACCTACCAACCATCATGTTCATTTTTTTATCATTTAGATTTTTTATTGATTGAAGTAAGAATATACGGATCATTAAAGGGTTATTCTCATTTTAGACAATGGGGGCATATCGCTAGGATATGCCCCCATTGTCTTATAGGTGCGGGTCCCACCGCTGGGACCCGCACCTATATCGAGAACGGAGCCCCCGAAGTGAATGAGGGCGCATTGCGCATGCGCAGCCGCCCTCCATTCATTTCTATGGGGCCGCCGAAAATAGCCGAGCGCTGGCTCGGCTACTTCCGTCGGCTCCGTAGAAATGAATGGGAGCCGACCGCGCATGCACGGCCCGGCTCCCATTCATTCCTATGAGCGGCGCGGGGAGCTGCGCCTGGTGGTGGCCGGACCCCCGGAAACCTGGGGTCCTCCAGGCGCAGCGCTCCCCGCTCCGTTCTGGCTATAGGTGCGGGTCCCAGCAGTGGGACCCGCACCTATAAGACAATGGGGGCATATCCTAGCGATATGCCCCCATTGTCTAAGATGAGAATACCCCTTTAACTATCATGAAAGATAAGGATTTGGCTCACAGGCCTGTAAAGACAATTGTTAGCATAACATGGAACTAAACAATGATAGGTGAGAGGACTGAGTCTATACATCCCTTGGAAGTAAGGTGCAGCACTCAGATCCAATTTCACTGCAACTGGACGTTATATCCGCAAAGCAAAGCAAGTATTCCCAGCAGCATCACTCTTCAAGATAATTATTATTTTTTCAATGAATTTCTTCAAGAATTAAAAAAGGACGTGTTTCAGCCCGTCCTGGCCTTCTTCAACTTATAAGTTGATGAAGTCCAGGACGACCCGAAACACATCCTTTTGTAATTCTTGAAGAAATGCATTGAAAATAATAAATATTTTGAAGAGTGACGCTGCTGGGAATACCTGCTTTGCTTTGAAGATACATCCCTTGTCATCCAAAAAGTCTAGAATGAGGATGGTCGAAGTTTGGGTTGCTACTGGTAAACTATCCCCAAACTTTTTGGGGGCTAAGTTAATAACATGTCTCAAATGGAGAAGAGGAGAGGGGTAAGAGCCTTGTATGTGGTGGAGAACAACTCCCATACTTTCAACATGGTCTGTATGATAGAACAGGAGATAACTGATAAAGTTGGCTTGTTGGCCAATAATAAGTCTTGGAGAGGAGAGGGAGACGGGTCATTCTCAATCCGGAGCCAAGACTTATTGGTCGGTCATCTCAACCAATCTACTGCTCTGCAGAGATGGATAGCTTTCATATATATTTCTGGTTGTCATATATATATTTCTGGCTGTGGGAGTGGATGATAATTTAGGTTAGGTTTGAAAAGAGTATGAATGAGTATGCTCTTCCTATCCTGGCAAATGAATCTGCAAGTATGCCCATTCAGGGAAAGGAAGTATGACCTAGGAATATCAATAGAAAGTACTTGCATAAGATAAGTGAGTCTAGGCATTGCCAAAGACATGACCATATTCTTTCTACCCAACCATCATGTTCTGTACGGCTGCTGCTGCCTCAATCATGCCACTGCTGTGACTTGCCAACCATCATGTTATTGGCACCACTGCCATTGTGCCACTGCTGCAGCCTGCCAACCATCATCTTCCGTAAGGCTGTTAATAACAGTATCCAAAAATACTAGACCTATGAATGGGCACACCCCAATTCATATAGCAACCTATAAACAACAGTGTGACTTCCCAAAATAATCAACTAAAGAATCGAAGGTAAAAATATAAATCTTTATTTAGCCAATTAAAAATATATATTAATAAAATGGAGGAATCCACATATTGGAGAGCAAAAATAATCTACAAACAACAATAGCAGTAACCCCACTAGTAAGGGGCTCACACACATGCAGGCTGGGACACACTAGCAAAAAAGAAAAGTGCATTCATGACCAGAACAAAGTTCAACAGGAGACCACAGTGTGACTAAAACAGTCTACACACCATTAATAAGAAGCACAATTACTTATATGAATGCACACACAATAGTCATATACATATGACATGCCGTTATAAAGCATGTCCCAGTAAAGCATATCTGCATGATGGCCCCCCAACTCAACCGCTGCGTTTCGCCAGGACAGGCTTGCTCAAGGGCAGGGGCGTAGCTAAAGGCGCATGGGCCCTGGCGTTAGAGAAGGGCTTGGGCCCCCTTCAATCAGTGCTTTGTGGCCAGGGGCAGGGAAGCACATAGCCTTCATGCTGCTTGAGGCAAAAATTGAAACGGCACCCCCCTGCCCCCCCTTCCCATGCCAAATTCTTGACTTAACCCCTTCTCTCCAACCAAAGATGTAACTTGACCAGCATGCACTTTCTATAATACTGATGTTTTCTTATGTAGCACAGGGGTTTTTGGGCCCCCTCAGGCTCCTGGGCTCGGTAGCGGCTGCTACCTCTGCACCCCCTATAGCTACGCCCCTGCTCAAGGGTAACAGGACAAAGAGAAGGAGGAAGAGAAGATGGAGTATATATATAGTAAAATCACAGGTGTAATGCATCAGTGCAATCGCAATTACTTACACACACAAACGAATGTGGCATGTCATAAGCAGATAAGGTAAGATGGCTGCCGAAATCTCACAAGAGTCCAGAATAGGAAGTAGCAATGATCACGTGATCGGAACCTGGTCACATGGGTGATCATGTGACAGATCACATGGACCAAGTCCGATAACGTGATCATAGATCCGTAAGGCTGTTGCTTCCGTAAGGCTGTTGCTGCCTCCATCATGCTGCTTCCTGGCTGCCAACATGTGCGATATGGTTGCTGCTGCTGCCGCTGCCTCAGCGGCTGCAGCTCTTCACTGCTAATCCCCGACTGCCACCGTTATTAACACAAAACATCTGCCACTGCTACCACTACTACTACCCATAGACAGCTGTTCTACTGCCTTGTATGTTGCATGCTGCTTTTTCTGCTGCCACTATTGTGTTGCATGCTACTATATCTGTATCCTTTCCACATCCACATTGCACTGCTGCTGCTCCCAATTAAAAGGGAGAATTTTTTAGGCTCATTCACAACAAGCGACTTTTTCTTCTGACAATCAAAACTTGTGTGTGTCATACTGGCAGACATTCTGTCTCTGTCAAGGCATAACTTTTTTTTAACATTTTGTGTTTTTAAACATCATCTGTTCCCAATAAGGGACAATTTTTGGAAGCTTTGGAATAGGAAAAGGCATACCATGTGCCAATGCGTTTTGTTTTTAAAAACGTCTGTTAATGCAGTCAAACATGTATTTACCCATAGCTATGTATGTCAGTGTCACTGAAGCATGGTTTACTATTGCTGTCAATGCGTTTGAGAGCTTGGGGAGGGGAAACAATTCATAAAAAATAAACGAAAAGAGTCAACAAGTTTTCCTAAAATTCGAAGACCTAGGAGACTAGAGAGTTTTATATACCAACATTCAGCGCTACTGAAGCAAATTCGTTTTGGCCCAAACTGATTCGGCTCCGAACTGAACTTTTAAAAAAATTCAACTAACCTGAACCAAACCGATCACCAAAACGTAGTACTGAAAATAAAGAGGATACTTTAAATCCTTTAAAACATAATTTAAATGGAGATTTTGATTTGTATATGCATTGCTTTATGCCCTTCCTAAGCCTACATACTGTACACATCAATTGACACCAGAATATGTACTTTAACAAGCTATTTACAGTGCGCTGATCTGCAGTACTTCTATGGGGTTTTTTAAGCAGAAGACGTGTCTGGGTTGCCTACACAGCAGTAATATGTCTAAAAGTGTGATTATGTCAGCAGAAACTAGACTGTATACGATACTATGGTGTGATGGAAAGTTAGCAAAAACTAACCCAGTCAAGAAGTCACAAACTCATACAGTATGTACGAGCATGTCAGACTCCCATCAAAAGGAAAAAAACAAACACAGGGGCAAATTTACCAATGAAAATGTGTTTGTTTTTTGACACAATTTGTGCAAAAAAACACCTGGTGTACATTACAGACCAAAGGTTTGGACACACCTTCTCATTCAAAGAGGTTTCTGTATTTTCATGACTATGACAATTGTAGATTCACACTGAAGGCATCAAAACTATGAATTAACACATGTGGAATTATATACTTAACAAAAAAGTGTGAAACAACTGAAAATATGTCTTATATTCTAGGTTCTTCAAAGTAGCCACCTTTTGCTTTGATTACTGCTTTGCACACTCTTGGCATTCTCTTGATGAGCTTCAAGAGGTAGTCACCTGAAATGGTTTTCACTTCACAGGTGTGCCCTGTCAGGTTTAATAAGTGGGATTTCTTGCCTTATAAATGGGGTTGGGACCATGAGTTGTGTTGGGCAGAAGTCAGGTGGATACATAGCTGATAGTCCTACTGAATAGACTGTTAGAATTTGTATTATGGCAAGAAAAAAGCAGCTAAGTAAAGAAAAACGAGTGGCCATCATTACTTTAAGAAATGAAGGTCAGTCAGTCCGAAAAATTGGGAAAACTTTGAAAGTGTCCCCAAGTGCAGTCGCAAAAACCATCAGGCGCTACAAAGAAACGGGCTCACATGAGGACCGCCCCAGGAAAGGAAGACCAAGAGTCACCTCTGCTGCGGAGGATAAGTTCATCCGAGTCACCAGCCTCAGAAATCGCAGGTTAACAGCAGCTCAGATTAGAGACCAGGTCAATGCCACACAGAGTTCTAGCAGCAGACACATCTCTACAACAACTGTTAAGAGGAGACTGTGTGCAGCAGGCCTTGATGGTAAAATAGCTGCTAGGAAACCACTGCTAAGGACAGGCAACAAGCAGAAGAGACTTATTTGGGCTAAAGAACACAAGGAATGGACATTAGACCAGTGGAAATTTGTGCTTTGGTCTGATGAGTCCAAATTTGAGATCTTTGGTTCCAACCACCGTGTCTTTGTGCGACGCAGAAAAGGTGAACGGATGGACTCTACATGCCTGGTTCCCACCGTGAAGCATAGAGGAGGAGGTGTGATGGTGTGGGGGTGCTTTGATGGTGACACTGTTGGGGATTTATTCAAAATTGAAGGCATACTGAACCAGCATGGCTACCACAGCATCTTGCAGCGGCATGCTATTCCATCCGGTTTGCGTTTAGTTGGACCATCATTTATTTATCAAAAGGACAATGACTCCAAACACACCTCTAGGCTGTGTAAGGGCTATTTGACCAAGAAGGAGAGTGATGGGGTGCTACACCAGATGACCTGGCCTCCACAGTCACCAGACCTGAACCCAATCAAGATGGTTTGGGATGAGCTGGACCGCAGAGTGAAAGCAAAAGGGCCAACAAGTGCTAACCATCTCTGGGAACTCCTTCAAGACTGTTGGAATACCATTTCAGGTGACTGAGCGCCGCTGCGTAATGACATCATACCCTCTCACATCTGGTGGCGTCTTGTTTGGAACTGGCGGGACTTGGCTTGAAATAGCTTGGAAGAAGCTCAGTTTCGCCTCTCCACACTATCGAGACGCGCCTGTTTTGAAGTCACCCTACACCAGCAACGTGAACCAATTCATTGAAGGTTGCTGTGTGTTCTCTATTATTTTTATTTGTGGGTGAACTTTGTATGAAATCTGAAGAAAATTACCGGGTATTCCACACTACCTGGGACACTAATCTTGGAAACATATCCCCCTTTTTGTATATAGTCCCCTGAAGAGCCATCTTTGTTTAATATGGTGAAATGCATAGGGACATAGGTAGTATTGGATTTGTTCCAATACTAAGTGAGAGCTACCTTGAGGTGATTGTACCTTATTAGAGATGAGCGAGTAGTAAAATATTCGAAAGTTCGAAATTCGATTCGAATAGACCGCGAAATTCGACTATTCGACCGAATATCGAATCCCATTAAAGTCTATGGGAAAAAAATGCTCGCCACTTGGAAATCTCAATTCGACCACTTGGAGGTCACCAAGTCCACCCTGAAACCTCAGAAAAGGATGCCAACACTGCTGGAATGCAACTGGGACAGCAGGGGAAGCATGTCTGGGTGCATATAACGCGCCCAAGTCGCACTATTACGCCACTATCACAGCCTCTCAACAATACACTCCAAAGACAATCTAACCTCTCTGTAAAGTGAGACCATACAAGGAAACCTTCTTTCCTCTACATTACCATGAACCCCAAGCCAAACTAGACAAAAAAGAAGATGAAATTCTGCACCCCTTAAAATCACGTTGCCTATGACAACCACAGATGGCATAGGCAAGGGGGAAAGCAATCAAGCCATCACTATGTTTCCCTCTGTGCCATCCCTGCCTTGCCCAGGCACATGTCCCAAAACATCATCCACGCCCGAGTAACACGGTTACTGCAAAAGGCCATTTGACCACCAACACTTTGGTTTGAGGCCGGGGATGCTACATCTCCCTGACAGCACACTGGGTGAATGTTGTGGAGGCGGGGACGGGCAAACCTGCTACCCCCACCCAAGTTTGGGGCCTTGGTTCTGTCTGGATTTCCGCAACCCTTACAGACAGCTCGGCAAACCCCTCCTTCTCCTTCTAGATTCTCCTTTTAAATCTGTCCACTACCCAGTCAAGTCCACAAAGTCCAGTCTCGTCGATAGCCTGCAGAAACTGCAGGGACCTCACTCTGACCCTCCTTCCTCCCACCCTGCCCAATGTTATCAACCCAGTGTTCCCACCCATGCAAGAATCGCAGGAGCTATCTGAGGATTTTGTTTGTTCTGATGCCCAAAACACTGGAGCAAGCTCCATCTCTAGCTGATGGTGGTGTGGAACGGGCACTAAAGTGTAAAATGATTAGGGACGATGATGAGACACAGTTGCCAGCAAGGGAGGCTGTTGGAGCAAAGTGAGGCAGTGTAAGAGGAGGTGGTTGAGTATGACGAAGTCAGTGACCCGACCTGGGCCAGTGTCATGTCTAGCAGGTAAAGCAGTGGGGATGTTGAGGGATGTGTAGGACCGCAAAAGGCAGGAAGAGGTCGTGGGCTGGCCAGAGGCTCATGGAGAAGGCAGGCTAGAGCCCGCAGGGCCGCATCTCTTCCCTATAACAGGCCCCCACACAAAGCTCTCCCATCGAGGGCTCTTAGGTCCTTGTTGTGAAAATATTTTAATGAGTGCGCAAAGTTAGCTTGAGGTGAGCCCTCGAAAAAATTATATGGTGGCCCAAGAGGTGAGACCTCTTAAAAATTGTATTAAGGCCCAAGAGGTGAGCCATAATAAAAATTGTTTGTAGGCCCAAGAGGTGAGACGTCTTAAAAATTGTGTGGAGGCTAAAGAGGTGAGACCTCTTAAAAATTATGTGGAGGCCCAAGAGGTGAGACCTCTTAAAAATTATGTGGAGGCCCAAGAGGTGAGACCTCTTAAAAATTATGTGGAGGCCCAAGAGGTGAGACCTCTTAAAAATTATGTGAGGCCCAAGAGGTGAGACCTCTTAAAAATTATGTGGAGGCCCAAGAGGTGAGACCTCTTAAAAATTATGTGGAGGCCCAAGAGGTGAGACCTCTTAAAAATTATGTGGAGGCCCAAGAGGTGAGACCTCTTAAAAATTTTGTGGAGGCCCAAGAGGTGAGACCTCGATAAAATTATGTGGAGGCCCAAGAGGTGAGACCTCGATAAAATTATGTGGAGGCCCAAGAGGTGAGACCTCTTAAAAATTATGTGGAGGCCCAAGAGGTGAGTCCTCTTAAAAATTTTGTGGAGGCCCAAGAGGTGAGACCTCTTAAAAATTATGTGGAGGCCCAAGAGGTGAGACCTCTTAAAAATTATGTGGAGGCCCAAGAGGTGAGACCTCGATAAAATTATGTGGAGGCCCAAGAGGTGAGACCTCTTAAAAATTATGTGGAGGCCCAAGAGGTGAGACCTCTTAAAAATTATGTGGAGGCCCAAGAGGTGAGACCTCTTAAAAATTTTGTGGAGGCCCAAGAGGTGAGACCTCTTAAAAATTATGTGGAGGCCCAAGAGGTGAGACCTCTTAAAAATTATGTGGAGGCCCAAGAGGTGAGCCATAAATATATAAATTTTTTTATTTACGGAGCAATTCTACGGCGGTTAAGGAGGAGGAGGTGGAGGAGGAAATGGCACTTCATACAGATGGCACTTCACTTTTGGCTGCTTTCCACTGTTGGAGAAGCAAAGTCCGGGTCAATCCACTTGCTGTTCATTTTGATTAGCGTCAGCCTGTCGGTTGACAGGCGGCTGCGCTTATAGGTTATAATGCCCCCGGCTGCGCTGAACACCCTTTCTGATAGCACGCTGGCGGCAGGGCAGGCAAGCACCTCCAAGGCGTACAGGGACAGTTCCAGCCACGTGTCCAACTTGGAGACCCAGTAAGTGTAGGACGCCGAGGGATCGGGGAGGACAGGGTTACGGTCTGCCAGGTACTCCCGCAACATCCGCCGATACTTGTCCCTCCTGCTGATAGCGGGCCCCGCAGTGATGGAAGTTGCACGAGGGGGTGCCATGAACGTGTCCCACACCTTGGAGAGTGTTCCCCTGGTGGCTGTGGGCCTGATCGATGTTGTGGGACTCTGGGAGACCCTCTCCTCTCTGCCGCCAGCGATGGTGGGTGGGAAAATCTCCATCATGTTCTGCACGAGTTCCCTCTGGTATTCCAGCAATCGATTCGTCCTCTCCTCTACCGGAATAAAAGAGGAGACGTTATCTTTATACCGGGGGTCCAGGATTGCGAAGACCCAGTACAGTTTGTTCTCCACTATCCGGACAACACGTGTGTCCCGGGAAAAGCAGCCCAGCATGAAGTCAGCCATGTGTGCCAGACTCTGAATAGGCATGACGTCACTGACCCCACCAGAAGGATCACTTGCCATTTCCTCCTCTTCCTCTTCCGCCTCCTCTCCGCCCCATCCGCGCTGAACCAATGGGACGCACACAGCCTGACTGCTACCCTCGCCGCCAGCATCCGCCTCCTCTTCCACAGCCACCTCCACGTCGTCCTCCTCCTCCTCATCCTCCTCCTCCTCCTGCAACTGCCACCGAGAAGCAGACAAAAGTGTGGTCTGACTGTGTAGCTCCGTTGCGTCTCCTCCTACCCCCGTCTCCTCTGCGTGCAATGCGTTCTCCCTTATTGCGATGAGCGATTCTTTAAGGACGCATAGGAGCGGGATGGTTACGCTCACTATAGCGTCCTCGCTGCTGACCTTCTTGGTGGACTCCTCAAAGATACGCAGTACATCGCATATGTCTGCCATCCATGGCCACTCGTGGTTGGCAAACTGAGGGAGCTGAGTTGGAGGCACGCGTGGATTCATAATCTGGTACTCCATCAATGCTCTCTGCTGCTCACACACCCTGGCCAACATGGAATAGGTGGAATTCCAGAGAGTCGGCAGGTCGCACAACAGCCGATGTTCAGGCAAATGGAGGCGTTGCTGGAGTTTTTTTAAGCTAGCAGCAGCTACAGTTGACTTCCGAAAGTGAGCGCACAAGCGCCGCACTTTCACCAGTAGCTCTGCCAGGTTGGGGTAAGTCTTTAGAAATTTTTGGACTACCAGATTAAAAACGTGGGCCAGGCATGGTACGTGATTGAGTTCGGCAAGCTCCAGAGCCGCCACCAGGTTATGGCCGTTATCGCACACGACCATGCCTGGTCCTAGCTGCAGCGGCGACAGCCACATCTCCGTCTGCTGCAATATGGCGTCCCTCACCTCTGGGGCGCTGTGCTTCCTGTCGCCCAAGCTGATGAGCTTAAGCACCGCCTGCTGACGTCTCCCCGCGCCAGTGCTGCAACGCTTCCAGCTAGCGGCTGAGGGCGATGTTAAGGCAGAGGAGGAAGAGGAGGGGGGTTTATCAGAACCCGTGCTGGCAATCTTGGGCGGGGGTGGTAGGTAGGCCGTCTCTGTTTGCGACCCCATCCCAGCTTCCACAACATTCACCCAGTGTGCCGTCAAAGAGATGTATCGTCCCTGGCCGCAAGCGCTTGTCCACGAGTCGGTGGTCAAGTGGACCTTTGCGCTGACTGCGTACCTCAGGGCCCGCCTGATGTTACGCGACACGTGCTGGTGCAGGGCGGGGATGGCACTCCGGGAAAAGTAGTGGCGGCTGGGGACGGAATAGCGAGGTGCGGCAGCCGCCATCAGGTCGCGGAAGGCCTGCGTCTCCACAAGCCTAAACGGCAACATCCCCAGGGCCAGCAGTTTGGAGATGTGGCAGTTTAAGGCTTGGGCTTGGGGGTGACTCGAGGCGTACTTCCGCCTGCGGTCGAACGCCTGCGAGATGGACAGTTGATGGGACGAGGAGTGTGAAGGTGCAGGCGAAGAGGCGGGGGAAGGGGAGGCTGAAGGAGAAGGCCCCAAAGTAGCCGAGGCAGATGTGGAGGTGTCCTGGCTGGAGATCTGGACCGCAGTGGCAGCACACAACAAAGGGGAGGAGGCAGTGGCAGCAAGACCGGGCGCAGGTTGTATTGCGTTTGCTCTCTCCCACTCAGCCCAGTGCTTGAGTTCCAAGTGACGCCGCATGCCTGAGGTGGTCAGATTGCTCTTCTCAGAGCCCCTACTCAGTTTTGAGTGGCAGAGTGTGCAAACCGCGCTCAGTTTGTCATCTGCACAAACATTAAAAAATCTCCACACCACAGAAGTACGAGGCCTCGATGGGGGAGCTTCGCGCGACTGCCCGCTGCCGGGAACAGCTTCGGCCCTGCTGGCTTTGGCCTCACTTCTCTGTCTGGACTGTCCTCTGCCTGTGGACATCCCTCTGCCTGTGGACATCCCTCTGCCTGTGGACATCCCTCTGCCTCTTGCTGCCTTTTTCGGTGCTGCGCAGACCACCACCTCTCCACTGCTTTCCCCGCTGGACATCACCCCTGGCCAAGTGGGGTCGGTCATTTCGTCATCCACCACCTCCTCTTCCTCACTCTGCTCCTCCTCCTGCCCACTGGACATTCCAACAGCCTCCCTTGATGGCAACTGCGTCTCATCATCATCATCGCTCATGATAACAGATGCTGGTTCAGGGTCCACATCAGCAGGAGATGGCGAAAACTCAAGTGTTTGGGCATCACTACAAACAAATTCCTCTGCTAGCTCCTGGGATTCTTCCGGCACATCTGAAAAAGGACCCGAAAAGAGCTCCTGGGAGGGGTCAATGGTGGGATGACTCTGTTGGCCAGGTGTGGAGGAAGGAGGGTCAGAGTGAGACTGTGTGGATGACTGGCTGGTGGACAACTGTGTGGAAGCGCTATCGGCTATCCATTGCACCACCTGTTCAACCTGCTCAGGCCTCAACAGCGGTGTAACCCGCCCCCTGCTTAACTGTCCCATAAAGGCAGGGATTCTGGATGAGCGGGATCCTGGCTGACCCTCACCAGCACGCATTGTATCCCCACTGGCTTCAACAAGGCCCCCAACAGCATTTCCGCGCCCCCGTCTTCGTCCACGTCCTATTCCGCTAGCCCCCCTCCGCATTTTATTTTTTTTTTGTTACAATATTTATTCTTCACAGCCGTGTACTAACAGATCAGACGGTGTGTATTAACACCAGGTATATAAAATTATTTTGCAAGAGAACGCACAGTACAGTTGCCAATGAAAAGGCCTATATATTTTATATTTCAAGGTACACAGCCGTGTACTAACTGTTCAGACGGTGTGTATTAACACCAGGTATATAAAATTATTTTGCAATAGAACGCACAGTACAGTTGCCAATGAAAAGGCCTATATATTTTATATTTCAAGGTACACAGCCGTGTACTAACTGTTCAAACGGTGTGTATTAACACCAGGTATGTAAAATTATTTTGCAAGAGAACGCACAGTACAGTTGCCAATGAAAAGGCCTATATATTTTATATTTCGAGGTACACAGCCGTGTACTAACAGATCAGACGGTGTGTATTAACACCAGGTATATAAAATTATTTTGCAAGAGAACGCACAGTACAGTTGCCAATGAAAAGGCCTATATATTTTATATTTCAAGGTACACAGCAGTATACTAACTGTTCAGACGGTGTGTATTAACACCAGGTATGTAAAATTATTTTGCAAGAGAACGCACAGTACAGTTGCCAATGAAAAGGCCTATATATTTTATATTTCAAGGTACACAGCCGTGTACTAACAGTTCAGACGGTGTGTATTAACACCAGGTATATAAAATTATTTTGCCAGAGAACGCACAGTACAGTTGCCAATGAAAAGGCCTATATATTTTATATTTCAAGGTACACAGCCGTGTACTAACAGATCAGACGGTGTGTATTAACACCAGGTATATAAAATTATTTTGCAAGAGAACGCACAGTACAGTTGCCAATGAAAAAGCCTATATATTTTATATTTCAAGGTACACAGCCGTGTACTAACTGTTCAGACGGTGTGTATTAACACCAGGTATATAAAATTATTTTGCAAGAGAACGCACAGTACAGTTGCCAATGAAAAGGCCTATATTTTTTATATTTCAAGGTACACAGCCGTGTACTAACTGTTCAGACGGTGTGTATTAACACCAGGTATATAAAATTATTTTGCAAGAGAACGCACAGTACAGTTGCCAATAAAAAGGCCTATATATTTTATATTTCAAGGTACACAGCTGTGTACTAACTTTTCAGACGGTGTGTATTAACACCAGGTATATAAAATTATTTTGCAAGAGAACGCACAGTACAGTTGCCAATGAAAAGGCCTATATATTTTATATTTCGAGGTACACAGCCGTGTACTAACTGTTCAGACGGTGTGTATTAACACCAGGTATGTAAAATTATTTTGCAAGAGAACGCACAGTACAGTTGCCAATGAAAAGGCCTATATATTTTATATTTCAAGGTACACAGCCGTGTACTAACAGATCAGACGGTGTGTATTAACACCCGGTATATAAAATTATTTTGCAAGAGAACGCACAGTACAGTTGCCAATGAAAAGGCCTATATATTTTATATTTCAAGGTACACAGCCGTGTACTAACAGTTCAGACGGTGTGTATTAACACCACGTATATAAAATTATTTTGCAAGAGAACGCACAGTACAGTTGCCAATGAAAAGGCCTATATATTTTATATTTCTAGGTACACAGTCGTGTACTAACTGTTCAGACGGTGGGTATTTACACCTGGTATACAAAAAGGGTATTGCAAGCACACAGAACCCAGAACACTAGAGCCAAATAAACTGTATTTAAAAAAAAAAAAAGTACACAGCCGTATACTGCCAGAAGATCAGATAGTGCATATACACACTAGGTATATAACAGGGTTTTGCAGCCAAAAAGAACGCAGAACAGTAGTGCCAAATATAGTTTGGTATGTAGCAGAGCACCTAATACACCACTAATGCCTCTCTCTGTCCCTACTCCAGCAGCTATCCCTGAATACAGCAGCCGTTCTCTGTAAAGTGTATATTGTAGTAAAGCTATCACTGTACTGCACTATAGTAGCCCTGATAAGGGCTTTTAATCACGCTCCTGCCTGTCCAACAGCTAAAACCTGTCTCTCCCTTCTCCAGCCTCTGTCCCTGACTAAGTTCACGCAGCATATGCGAACGAGCAGGAAGAGCTGAGTTTTTATGATTCGAGGTCACATGGTTTTTCCAGCCAATGCATGTAGACGCCGTTTTCGCGCTGCCAGCATGCTCAGCGGGCCTGTCATACCCCCCCTGCATGGTGATTGGTGGAAAAAGAGCGCCAGGGAAGGTGGGAGGGGAAACGACTTCTAAGTGCGCCATCGCCGTTATACTCGAACGAAATCGAGTACGCCGAATAGCGTAGTATTCGATCGAATACCAGCTCGATCGAACACTACTCGCTCTTCTCTATACCTTATCTATCTTTGACCACAGTATCGGTGGCATGAGATAACCAGTTCGCAATAGTATAGTGTGGAATGTGTTCTATTTCGTTTGTGTCTTCTTGCACCTTTTCCACATACACTGTTTGGTATATTTTTATGTGGATCACATATTCAGTGTGGTCTAATTGATCCTGTTTGTGTCAGAAACCTAATATCAGGATCAGTAATATCATTGTGCTACTCCGTTTATTTGATCATGGTAGAAAACATATCTGATACTTGATCAGCATTTTTTATTTTTGTGTATATAGTGATCCACATGTTGCGAATTTGTATCTGACTGACATGACGATATTTGGACCAGTACCTAGGGTGGCGGGTATCTTTCCTGTGCCAGGGACACTACAGGGATTGTAGGAGGTTCCTGACACGGGATCGCCCCTATCGGGGGCGGGTGTTCTGTTCCTTAGGCAGGGCTTAAATAGTGGTTAGAGCTAGCATTAGGGTATTTTTTCTGCTAGGATTCAGTTAGTACATCGCCCTGTTTCCAGTTATACCCTATTTTGAATCACATCGCACTTTACAACAAGCCCTCAGTTTTACCACACTGACTTTATGTGACACATTGGCACTTGGGTGTGTGGACATTGTAGATGTTTGTGTTTTTTGAGATTGGACACAGTCTCTTCTTAATATATTTATTATTAAAAGTTATGTTTTAGAGGTTATTTCTTCTGTGTTTACATGATTTATTAAAACCTCAGTTCTATTATCGAGCCTGTCTGACGGCATATTTGTCAGTACTACTGTGACTCTATTATCATTCCCCAACCTGGAGTCCCAACAGTGTTATCCTGCTACTTGCTGTGCTCCCCAATAGCCCCTAAATACTATCCTGAAGAAATAATAACATCCCATGCAAATAACATCACCCCTGCCCACCCACCTTCAACACACAACCCCATGTAAATAATATCACTCCATCCCCAGCCACCTCCAACATGCAATCCCATGTAAACAACGTCACCCCTTCGACATTCAATCCCATGTAAATAACATCACTCCCTCCCCAGCAGCATTTAACATGGAGTCCCATGTAAATAACATTATCTCCTCAAAATTCGATCCTATGTAAATAACATCACTCCCTCCCACAGCCGCCATCAACATACAGTCCCATGCAAATAACATCACTCCCTGCCACAGCTGCCATCAACATACAGTCCCATGTAAATAACATAATTTCCTCACACAGCTGCCATAAACATACTGTCCCATGTAAATAACATCATCCCCTCCCCAGCCACCTCCAACACACAGTCCAATGTAAATAACATCACCCTGTCCCAGCTACCTCCAACATACAGTCCCATGTAAGTAACATCACACTGCCCAAGCCACCTCCAACATTCAGTCCCATGTAAATAACATCCCTCCCTTTAGTCCTAACATGCAGTCCCAGTTAAATAACCACAACTCCAAGAATTACTCTGCCTCTCACACGGAGAATCTACCCCTTCACTTACCTCTCCTCATATAGCAGACCTCACCACAGCTTCTTCCCCAAGACTTCTCCACTTCCCTGCTTAGCGCCATCCTCTCCTGCACTGGTTACATGATGGTGACATCATCGCAGGTCCTCAACCACTGCTTTTTACACTGATAACATGGACTGTGATGTAATCACAGGTCCTTCGGCTCTTCCAGTGAATTAGATTCAATTGTGATTGGTTTGTGGATAGGTTTGTGGATAGGTTTGTGGGTGGCAATGAGAAGTTTAAATTGAATCATATACTGTATGGGCAACCAAATCAACGACTGTAACAGGGCGGAGGCATCGGACTAGTGTTTAGATATATGAGCCTTGCTGCTGCATTCAGGACAAATGGGAGAGAAGAAAGTCTGGTGAGAGGGAGATCAGTTAGTAATGAGTTACAGTAATAGAGACAGTAATGGATCACGGCAACAATGAGAGTTTTGGTTGTTTCCACAGTAAGAAAAGGGCGGATTCTTTTTAAGGTGCAGGCCACATGAGTTGGCAAGTGATTGAATATAGGGGTAAAGGATAGATCAGTGTCACACATAACCCCGAGACAGCAGGTGCTGCTTAGCCATTGTGGTACTGTACTACATTGTGGGATTGGAGACAAAACTTAAATGCGCCTCCATGCATCCTAAAATGAACCTAAATTTTGGCACATTTTTGGAGTAAAACTAAGAAGATAAAAATCAGGAGCTTGCTTTGTTCACACATAAATTCTGTAATATTTTTCAATATTTATTGAAAAATATTAAAATTTTATACTATACATCGAGCAAGTTCTTCATATGCGTTTCACACTATCCAGAGCACTTTCACAGGTTTTAAAAAAAGTCATTAATTAGACTGAACAACCTATCAGGAGATTCTGTTCATAGATAGAAAAGTATGGTGCCGGCATAATACAGCTCAGTCCACATTATATAAGAAAAGTGCACATGATTAAAGAGAACAAATTCACATATCATTAGTGAAAGAAAAATCCACAATGCCTCACGATTCATAAGTTTTCTTCTATGATCCCCTCCCCTCACTGACTCTCTCTATGCCACAACAATTGTCCATGTGTACATTCTGGAGGTGTTTGTAAACTACAGATGCACCTATAGAGGATGGATTACTATCATATGAAATATGTCGTCAAATTCTTGCTATTATAGAACCAGTGGTACATCCGACATATTGAATGCCACAGAGCTTTCAGTCAATTAAATACAAAAGTACTGTTACAATTAATATGACTAATATGTTGTAGGATTTACACATCACCATTGATGAATAGTAGAGATGAGCAGAGTTTTCAAAAATTCGATTTGGAAGCTTCACCAAATTAAACCAAGAAATTAGCTTAATTACGAATGAATTTGTCACAATGCCCGTTAAATCAGGTCTATACCGGCGTGTAGTTAAAGGGAGAGAGAATCTCTGTGTACATCAGTGTGCATTGCACCAACATGCATAGGTAATCCTTTCTTGTAGTGAAACAATTACTGTACATCAGAATGACAGGCAGGTCACATATATGGAAATGTGCATCATCGTGCAGAGCACGAACATTCGTAGTTAATCCTTTCTGTTAAACAAAAAAGCATACAGCAGCCTTCAGTAAAGCAAAAAAAAATGCTGCGCAGAGAAAAAATAAAACATGCATTTTAGTCCCTTCTGTTAGCTGTAGAATGACTGTGCGTCACTATTAGCCTCAGTTCACACTTCAGCTATTTGGTCAGTTATTCTCATCATTTATTGTCAGCCAAAAGCAGGTGCAGGTCAAAGCCACAGAGCAGGTTTAGGTGTTTTGATATCTAATACGAATAGGCTTGGCTCCTGAATTTGGCTCACAAAATCTGATGGAAATAGCTGACCAAATAACTGAAATGTAAACTCAGCCTTACAGGTTAATGTTAGCATCAGATCTAATTCAGCTTGGAATCTACCATGCAGTGTACCAACATTCAAGTAGTGGCCCCACTCCCCAAGAGTGGAGGGTGTCAGCAGTAAGGTTATGTTGACGTCACTGTTCATTTTTCCCTTCTTCTGATGCTTCAGAAGAACAGCCAAAAGAAGCAGATCCTGTATGTTGGGCATTCTCCTTAGGGCTCGTTCACATCACCGTTAGGGATTCCGTTCTAACTTTCCGTTTTAACATCGTTAGAACGGAAAATAACGGAATCCCTAGGACGGAAATCAAAACGTACACCTTTAAGAGGCATTCCGTTTTGATCCATCATAATAGAAGCCTATGGGAAAGCATAACGCATCCGTCTGGTTGCCGTTATGCTGTACGGAAAACAAAGTCCCGTAGTTGAGCTGAGTTTTTCATCCCTTTCAGAAGGTGTAAAAAATGCCCACGTTTTGGATCAGTAGTGAATGTCTAACATTGTGAAGAGCCAGTAGTCATCTTTCTGCTGAATTTTAATAATGCTGCTGTCACTACACAAGCAAGAGAGCATGCATCTGGCCATTTGCGCAAGGGACTCGCAGGGACTCCCTGCCTCCATCTCCACTACATACTACCACAGTATGTCGGGGTCATCTGCCTGGTCTTCATCATCACCCTCCAGATCCTCATGCTGCTACTACTCCTCTTGGTCCTCTCATGTCGCTTGGGCAGAAAAACCACCTAGTTCTGTATTGTTTTCCTGTGAATTTATGTCTCCCTCCTCGTCTTCATCCTCCTCCTGTGCCAGTTCAGCCTCCACAGGGCTCAGGTGGCCATGAGATGTAGACGCCATGTCTTCTGTCCCTTCGCTAGTCAGATTTATCAGCATTCCCTCCAGGACATGAAGGAGTGGAATGACATTTATCCCGTAGTCCTGGAGACTGACAAATAAAGTGGCCTCCTCAAAGGGCCTGAGCAAATGGCAGGTGTTACGCATGAGCTGCCACTGTCTAACATTGAAGTTACACTGGGGAGTAGCTCTGTCTGCGTATGTCATCAAGAAAACGGTCAAGAAAACGCCCTCCCTGATACAACACAGACAGAATGTTCTTCCCGTTATTGTTCCTATCTCCAGTTGGCCAGGATTCAATTTCTTGGTTTGATGATGAAGGACAGTTCTGTCCCAGTGTGACTCAATTCACCCAGGCTGACCAGGTGTAGAACCGGATGACAACGATCTCAAGGACTGCCCCACCTTCTGCTCAATATACTTGTACAGGGCTTGTACAGCTTTTTGGGAAAAGTAATGTTGGCTTGGGACCCTTCACCTTGGGTGAGTCAACTACATGGAAAGGGAAAGACTACAGTATCAGCTACCAGGCCAGGTGCACGTTCAGTTTCTGTGCTGTTGAGTGGACATACTGTTGTCTTTTTGCAATCGCCTTGGTGATTGATTGCTGTCGAAAAAAATGACCAGGAGGAGGAGCATCAGGAGAAATAGATGACACTGCAGTTGATGAGAAGGAACGGTAGCTTCCTTCTGCTGACATTGTCGAGCCCTGACTGCTTGAGTGGGAGAGCAGGCTGGTGGGAGATGCAGCAGTTGCTGCATCAGGCTGTAAGGCTAAATGAGTGGCAGTTTTTCCCTCGTCACATTATGGTGACGTTCCATGTGTTGACAGAGGGCTGTCATGCCAACATTATCATCCTGGTCACTCCTCACATTCTGCCCACTCATCCTGCATACCGCCATACTAACATCCCCTAGTGAAAAATTCCCACAATGCTGAGTATGGCATTTTCCATCCACCACTGCATGATGCCTGCCTACTGCTGCTTTTATGCACTATTGTGTTCCTCACATGTAGTCTCCTGAGTAGCAGACAGTTTACCCCGTTTGGCTCCAGATCTCCCACTGCTTCCACCCTGCTGGTACACGGGCATACTGCCACCCTGCTGTCTCATAGGCATACTGCCACTCTGCTGTCCCACAGGCATGCTGCCACCCTCGCCCCCTGATGAAGATTACACTTCCTCTTCACCTGGTTCCCCCATGTGATTGGCAACATTATCATGTACATACAGTACATACCAAAAGTTTGGACACACCTTCTCATTCAAAGAGTTTTCTGTATTTTCATGACTATGAAAATTGTAGATTCACACTGAAGGCATCAAAACTATGAATTAACACATGTGGAATTATATACTTAACAAAAAAGTGTGAAACAACTGAAAATATGTCTTATATTCTAGGTTCTTCAAAGTAGACACCTTTTGCAGTGCACTACTTTTTTGTGCTGCTGACCGTTGGATGCAGATCGCGGACCCCATTGAAATGAATGGGTCCGCGATCTGAATGCGGCGGCCCCACTGTCAGTGCCCATGCGTTGTGGACCGCAAATTAAGGTCCACAGCACGGGCACTGAACACACACATTCGTGTGCATGAGCCCTAACTCTGAATGTCTGTGCACTGTACAGTGATACACACAGCAATATATGACACCTGCCTTTAATACTGAGGCACAGTAACTGTATCTCTAACAGAACGGATTAACTCAGAATGTTGGTGGACTGCATTGTGATACATTCTCCCTGCACTCTCCCTCTCCAACACTGTCCCTAGCACTTGTCATGTCTCTCCCTATGCTCAGCTCATAGGACAATGGTGGAGACCATGTGGGATGAGGGTTTTATAGGGCTGTGACATCAGACACGATGGTTACCTGTAGTTTGACTGGTTGCACAGCATTATGGGTGATCTTGCGTTTCCAGGCTTCTTACTTTGAGTTTGTAACATGTGTAGCCGCCATTTTAGGAAAAACTGATTTGTTACCATGAAGCACGAGGAAATTGGGTTTTGTTGCGAATCAAAATTTTCCTATACCCTGGACCAAATTCCACCTTGAATGCTTCACTTTGCTCAACACTAGTCTTAGCCGAGAAGTATATAATGTGATGGAAAAATGAAACCAGCAAAAGAAGCAATATGGACAATCACAATACATTAGTAAGTGTCTTATATTAACTTTCTCTGCATAATAAATGCCATCTGCTGAAGTGACACAACCCCTTTAAATCTGGTTCAGTTGTTCACTTTGGATGCCATGAATCCTCTCGTAGCTTGGCTAAAGTGAATAGAGCTAAACCATGAGTGGACACTTGCCGCTGCTTCAAGCAACGTCTGTCTAGACACAGCACCGAGTAGAGACAGATTTCCCACAAGCACGCCAGAGATCTCAAGAAGGAATCGCGCATGAAGGAAATGAAAGAGCTCTTCAATCAAACACAAAGGGTTTGGAAGAAGTGTGCAGCAAGCTTGACTTCAAGTGTGAAAGCCACTGGACCCTTGACTTTAAGATCCTCAGTGGCATATAGCCTGCAGCGTAATAAAAGCTGTTTTACAGTGATCATGTCCATAGGGCGACTTACTTAAAGGGAACCTGTCATCTCCAAAACACCCCCTGAACTAGAGTAAGAGATGTATAGTGTAAGTGATGCTGAATCCGAATATGTAAGTTTTATCTTCATACTCACTTCTATTCCAATGCTGTGCTCTCACAAACCAGCAGTAAAATGCACTCACTGGACTCTTCTTTGAGTCCTCTCCATTATGTGAGTGAGCACCGGAGTCCAGTGAGTGCATTTTACTGCAGGTTTGTCAGAGCACAGTGTCGGAATGGAAGTGAGTATGAAGATAAAAATTACATAACCGGACTCAATGTCACTTACACTATACACCGCTTACTGTAGTTTGGAGGGTGTTTCAGAGGCGACAGGTTCCCTTTAAGCTCATCATTACAAGCCAGATGACATCAGCTGTTAGGTACTGTGGGCAGTTTAATAAGTGCCATTTTGGAGCTGACAGAAACCCATTAACTTTGGCTGTTTGGCACTATGCAGGTTTTTTATATGGGTCACTCTGCCGGCACTGTTTATATAGCGTACTTTGTGGGCATTATTTATGGGGGTGTTAGTTTGGCACTGTTAATGACATCCTTCTGCACTGTATCACTTATGGCAGCATGTATTATACTTATTATATACTTATACATTATTTCTAGTTCCTTCTCTCTCTTCTGTGCTCTGGTTTGTATGCAAGTAATGAAATAGAGGTTAGTGGTCTCTGGTTTATAGTAGTGTTCGCTGCGATTTTACTATGCAGAGGAAATGAAACAAAAATGATGTTTATATTTAGATGCACAGCTTGCTGACTCAGAACCTCTCTTCATAAGTCATAGCTCGCAAGGGGACAGGAGACTGCAGGGCTGATATTTATATTTGAAACTGGAGAGGGCAAGCTTTACATAAGAATTAATGGAGATGTTAAATGAGCTGCCAGTGTACTTTATATATAGTCATTCCCATGTCTTTCTAAGCACCTGGATCACAAACAAACAAAAAAAGAAAAAAAGAGAGCTGCAATACTTTACCAAATTAGTGGACTTATTGTATAATGAACAACTGTCAAATATACTGATATCTGAATAATCCCCATTCAAGTTGGAGGAATACCAGTACAGTAATGATGTGAAGAAATTAATTCCTTGCCCAGCCCTGCAGGTGCCATATTGTGGTCTGACTTTTGTGAATGGACCTCTGAAAAAGTTATTGGAGCCCAATTAACAGCAACGGCATATATTTTCATCAAAATATTAATTAAAAACATAACAAAAATATATTTTAAATGGATTTTTTCTCAGGTGCATATACTGAAGCTATCTATCCTTACAAGAACATATTCTATATTTTTCTATGACCAACAATCCAGAATATTTGACAAAACTGGCAAATTTCACCCCCATCACATCCCCAACTAACTATAAATAGTTTGGTGCTAGCCTCAAACTTTTCAATCAGTTCTTCTTCATAATATTTCTTATCTATTGCCATGCTTGTGTCCCCACATAATGCTTCTCTAGAAAAGTGATAAGCAAGCCAGTCCTCTTTCAAAAGGTAAAGAAAAGCCGAGTGTCTTATACAAGGG
The DNA here is from genome assembly GCA_900303285.1 of Rhinella marina. Classification (NCBI taxonomy): domain Eukaryota; kingdom Metazoa; phylum Chordata; class Amphibia; order Anura; family Bufonidae; genus Rhinella; species Rhinella marina. The sequence goes on from ONZH01025284.1 coordinate 33,123, forward strand.
ACTGTTTCTGGTTAACTATCTGTTAACAGAGCAAAGCAAAGATAATTTGCTTGGCTGCCTGAAAGGCCTTGGTTGGGGTATTATTTTTCCTTAAAGGGGTTGTCTGGGCTTTTTCTATTAATGACCTATCCTAAGGATAGGTCGTCAATATCAGATCGGTGGGGGTCCAACACACAGCACCCCTGCCAATTAGCTGTTTTAGGAGACACAGCATGCAGTGCGCACGTGTCGTCTCCCGTCTCTCCCTGTCTGCTGCTGCTGTCCCCCAAAAAAATGCAAATTAGCACATCATACAATCTCATTTCCTTTTGGGATGTCCCTCGGTTGAACTTGATGGACTTATGTGTTTTTTCAACTGTATTAACTATGTAACATCCGCTGGCATCAGATAGGCAAAGTTAATTTTAAAGCTAACGTGAATATCTTTCCCAGAAACCCAGAGAAACATTGCCTGGCCTAGAATACTCTTTCTCATTATGAAGAGTGCCTAGTACGCATAGTATGTGTACAGAGTACCATCCAGACAATGCATATATTTGAAACCTGAAGTACTGTAGCACACTGTGCTCTCTCTCTCTCTTTAAGGGCAATTGCAGAACATTTGATTCTGGTAGAATCAATTCAGACCCAAATCACATTTTTTGAAAAATTTGCAGGATTGGAAACAAAGTGAATTTTAAGAAATTCACTTATCTCTAGTATGTACAGGATGTACATTAAGGAATTACAGTGGTCCATAGGACTGAACATGAAGTGATGGGGTGACTATAAAAGAATTATTAATGAAGTAGTAACATGGAGCTCCTAATAAAGCAGTTGTGGAACCTGGGTTGGGCAAATCCATACAGAAGGATTTTTTATTAATGTGCATTGTTTTACCCTTGATCTTGTGAATATAAGAAATCCTGTATAAAAAAAAAGCTGTGAATGGGCATTGCGTCACTATTTGTACATCTTCTCCCTTTTTCTTGTAAAGAAGAGACTGGGAGGTCTCCTAGCAATGAGGGAGTGGTGATT